>DWJK01003000.1:0-13745 GCA_018248815.1 Croniades pieria auraria
GACAGAGAGATAGATATCCTCATTTGCTTTCTCTATTTTTTCGATGGACACATTTTACGCTGGCTCCCCTAATCTACGTATAATATATCTATGGTTTCATATTAGACATGCCTTGACTGTCATCTGTCATTGTAATCTGTCACCTATCAACTGTCATCTGACACGCTGTCACACTGTCAGGCAATAATAATAAAAATCGTAAAAATGATTGTTGTTAATTTTTTACCATTGTATTATTAGACAAACTCTCATAAAATAAAATAAATTTAAACTTAACACTAAATCTGCAAACATTGACTGCGTTTAACATGTCCTTTGGAGTCTTAAATGTGATCATGAAAGGCGTCCTGAAGTAACGTATATGATAAAGAATAATTAAAAAATATATTGCTGGATTTTGTAAAACCAACAAACATACCAAATAAACTCTTGCCTCAATTATACGACTAAATTAACGCTTAAAATATGCAGAGTAAAATTTATAATCACATTTCAGTTGCGATATAAACGAGTTTTTCGTCAAAGAGTAAAACCAAGTAGAAAAAGCACTTTGATTTAAATTTTTTCAATGGCGACGATGCTCTACATAATTTCAATTTATTAACGTCTGTCAGCGGAACATCTACATCCTATTATTCTATGACGCTCATTTGATTTCCCGTGACGCTATAGGCTTTTTAACGCTATGATTTTGGAATATATCATCATCCTCATTGTCTGAATATTAATACTGCATTAAGACACTGGATTAGTAAAATGTATACTCGAAATGTATAGACTGGTCAAACGATTTGTCATCGTCATGAAATATTTCATTTATATATTTTTTCATCGCATCATTGTAGAGAGCTTTCATTCAAAACGAAACGCTTTAATATTGTAATTTACCACGCTGACCACGTGCATGATGGCATATTTTATTCTATTTTATTCTAGATTTATACTAGATTTTTCCTTCTCTTTTATAGCAAATGTTATTTGATCATAAAACCAATAAATCATAAAGATATGAATGTTTTAATTAGTGAAATCGATGACATGTTTTAGGTTTAGAATTAAAGATGCTGTCTTGATTGAAATATTATTTTTTTCTCTAAAGCTTAGTCCATAACAAAGTAAAGAGATAGATTAATGAATCCATACTAGCATTTCAAGTTACACTGTAAAAGTTCTTTTCAAGTGTAATGGATATGTAATTTAGAAAGTCTTTATTTCCCTCCAGAGATTCAGCAGACGGTTACATAAAAGAGGATGTCCATCCTACCATTGGCTCTCATATTTCTTTAGAATTCGCTCATATTTTATTTATACCTTAAGTCAGTTAACTAAAGCTACCGGTTGAAAATTAGTTGTCGCACATAAAGCTACGTAAAATATTATGATTGCGATAAATGAAAAATATAAAACAACCTAGTCGGCATACCTATGAGAAGTTGAACATGTTTAATACCATTTTTATATGCCCTGCCCACTTTTTTTATTTTTTAAATAAGCTCCTTCCAGTAACAGTTTTCTGGAAGAGATCGCTCGTTTAGCGATAAAACTGCATTTTTTTTACCGAATTTTGTTATTCCGTACTTTGTAATTTTATATGGTATACAATAAAGTATTTGTATTGTATTGTATTGTATTATTGTACCATAATAATAAGCGATTGATTATAATAGCATTCGCAGAACGAAGCCATTGCTAAAAATGTATGTGCTATTTATCTCAAAGACTCAAATACTAAGTTTGATATATCACTACTTAGTTATAAAAAATTTTAAAAGCCTATCACAAAGACATCTATAAATCGATGACAATCATGCGAAATCAGTTACCGTATCAGTAGACTCACATGACTAACAATTTGTAATTAAAAAACTTACCGAACTTAAGTCTCAGTGCACATCGAGTGAGTTTCAGACGACTTTGTCGCTCAGCGTAAGGTGTTCTCAGTTAACGATCGTTTAAAACTTAATGAAAATATCAATGTAAAAAGTTCAAGACACTGGAGCAAAAGCACTGAAATGTTTATGAAGTTTGCTAATGATTTTTGCTATTAAATTTTAATTAATTTTATTCCTTATTGCAATCCTTAATACGGTTTTTGTTGCATATTCTCAAATCGTGCAACATCCTTCCTAAATAAAAACTATCCTTTTATTTCGTTTACGAAATTATATCTAAATTTATCAATAGGGTCGTGAGAACACTTTGTGCGCAAAGGGTTCGCGGTAGATGCCTTAATAATAGCTTACCGCTAATACGGCTTTCCTCGGCACGTTAACAAACAATAGCACGAGGCTGTCGACGTGAAATATACATTTTCAGTTTTCTCTATAAACAAATTTAACGTAACATCACGCCTGTAACCCCCGAAGAGGTAGGCAAAGGAGTATAGTACACTCTTACATTTCACCAGTTACGCTTACGTCCCATGGAATAGCCAATTGCCATACACCGGGCACAGATCCAGATTCTGAGTTCCGAGAAAAATCCAATAGTACCCGACCCGGGATTTGAACCCAGTATCTCTCGATCGGCAGTCGCGCTTGCAACCATTCGACCAACGAGGCAGTCAAAATAACAATAGTCAAATTAACAACAGTCAAATAAGCAGTCAATAAATAAATTTAACAATAATATGTAAGTGTCATGTTTCGTCTTAAAGACTCTTTATATTATAGAAAAGTATATACATATAGATATATATATATAAATATATACATTTCGCACTTAAAACTGTGTAAAATTTTCGTCGTACTGGTAATGCGCAATGCGGAATGAGCTTAAAACGTGTGTTGCAAGTTGGATGCTATTGCGTTTGAATCTACACCTTTCCCGTATGTAAGACATACTTATAACAACTGATATTTATTTATAAAAACAATATTCTCGGGATTCCTACCCGGATTCTAGCAGCGTTTTACAGTACCCCTCACACCTCCTACCACGCCGAAAGACCATTGTACGTAACAGTGGGAGCTAAAAGGTTTGCGTCCATAGTTGGCATATGGCAGCGCGCAAGGCAACTAAACAAATTATGTAACTTAAACTAAGTATGCGTAATTCCGCAATATATAAACACAATTAAAATGCGTAATTCCTCAATACAAATACACAATTATAATGCGTAATTCCGCAATACAAATACACAATTATAATGCGTAATTCCGCAATACAAATACACAATTATAATGCGTAATTTCGCAATACAAATACACAATTTTAATGGGTAATTCCGCAACGTATACACAATTAAAATGCGTAATTCCGCAATGCAAATACATAATTATAGTGCGTAATTTAGCAATATAAATACAGAATTACAGCGCGAATTTTTGGAACCTTAATACTGTTGTACTTGTTTTGAGACAATATTTCTTTCCATAGTTTTTTAATTATTTCATTTTCTGAACAAAGATCAGGTGATTTTAGTACCAGAAGCTAATCTTTTTAATCACAATGTCTTCCTCAGCCAATGCTTTTTCTTACTTACATAACCTGCCTTGATAAGCAACGTTTTACATTGATAAACTCAGTATTTAATATGAAATATTATAGTTTTCACGGTTACATAAAATATAATAGTGCATCAAGGTATGGGGTAATATATGAACACCTTGCTATAGCAGCGCAATGCGGAAAAAAGCTTGTCATGCCAATAGCAGTACGAATACGGTCTTGGTCAAGTGGTTGCAAGTGCGGCAGCTGATCGAAAGGTTTTGGGTTCAATTCCCAATTCGGGCACTATTAGATTTTTCTATGTTAGATTTTTTATTAGAAATTTCTAGTAAAGACTCGGAGTCTGGATCTGTTCCCGGAGTATGGCAATAAACTCTCCACCTATTTCATAGTGAGACATAAAAACGTAACTGGTGAAAAGTGGGTGTGTACTTACTACACTCCTCTAACAACCCCATGGGGTATTATAGGCGTGATGTTACGACGTTTTTCACAGTCTCAAAATTTTAGCTTTTTAGTTTTGCTCACAAAACTGCTAATTATGTTTTGTCTATATCTACATATGTATATATCTTTAGTCTATTTGTATGTATGAATTTAATTTTCATTTGAATATTATCTGGTCTTTGTGAAGTCAAATAACTTTTTAATTCAAAGCACAAAATGTTACTACGTCAAGATTAAGACAACTCTCGTTACTGTGGGGACATGAATTTTATCAAAGCATACAATTTGGATGTGAGCAGATCATCCTAGACAAACAGATTGCAGCGCATTGAATATTAGGCCTTATCACAATGCGTTAGAGTTGAATTACCTTTACTCGGATGTCTCGAGCTGAGGAAATTTTTGATTAAGCCAAGGGCGGGCCAAGTTAATAAAATCTACAAGATTTGTTTTACAGTCGACGTTCGTTGTGTTAACATGCAGAATTTTATATATTCATTAAAGCCCAATACTGGTATGCGAGCTAAGTGAATTGTCTATATGAATACCCAAAAGACGCTAGGCAAGATTAATTTGCTAGTTAGAAGATAACAGCGCGAGCAAAATTTGTTTAATTTACATACTCGTGACAGAACAAAAAAATGTACGTGGAAGATAACTAGGTTCGTAACACTTGGTATTTTTTAAATTATCCCTGCATATATGGTAAAGACGCAGTATACATCACTACATAGTATAAAACAAAGTCGCTTCCCGCTGTCTGTCTGTCTGTCCCTATGTATGCTTAGATCTTTAAAACTACGCAACGGATTTTGATGCGATTTTTTTTAATAGATAGAGTGATTCAAGAGGGAGGTTTATATGCATAATACATGCATAATATGGTAGAGAAACACTGACAATTTCTGAGGTTTCTAATGTGATGCCGTAAATAAACACATTTTTTGCGCTTACACTGCAAACGCTGGCTGAACCCTATGAGATAGATCAAAATAATGTACTACAGTATTGTACGCCTTAAAAATGTCTACAAAAAAGTCCGCGATGGTATATGTCTATCTCTTAGGGATAACCTACAATAACAATTTTTTATCCCTTACTTTTTACAAGAAATAATGGCTTATTTACGTAGCGATTTTAAGCAATACACCATTAATCCTTATCCCATTAAGTACCTTAAATACATTGTGCATTTAATATAGATCAATATGGCCCTTTTCAGCATGTAACTTAAATGAATATTTTGGAAGATATTACAGATTTTCAATGCAGGGACGCAGCGGTTGCGGCGCGGCGGTGCCAGCTTAGATTTGAGCGTTGAGTGTTTTTCACATGGCCAATTATATGTTGCTCTTTCAGGAGTAACCTCTTAAAAAAAACATGTTTGTATTGTCTAATGACAAAAAAGCTATGGACGTTGTATATAAAGACATTCTGAAGTATATTTAATATCAGCATTGCACCCGTGCGAAGTCGCAGCGGGTTGCTAGTGATATATAAAAGCTTTGAAAATTAATTATGTACCTGCGTTTACTAATATAACAACATGAATATGTTCTTATGTGCCAATCCTTTCTTCGAATATTTGCCATGGATCTCTTTCGCAACTAAGACCGAGGATGGGGGAGGGACGCTTAAAGCCTGCACCACTACGTAATTTACACGAATTGACAGAGAAAATCGATTATTTAAACTACTGTAAATCGATATCTCGTTTCCAAAAAATTCAAAACTACAGATATCATCGAAACCCCCACATAACCGTCGCGATAACCACTTTCCCGTGAAGTGTCGAAAAGAAAAAATACCATATCCAACCGTGAAATAAATCCAATCGTGAAATAAATTTGAATAGGGACACATTGAAAATTCATACTCGACCATACGGTATACGTTCCTAAGCTTTCTCAAAAAACACATCCGTACCCATTGTTAGGATGCAAAAAGAGTTGCAGTAAAATTGAGACGTTTACATTTTTAACAATTTTGTATGAATTGCGTGTCCTATTTATTAATATTGCATCTCAAATAAGTAATACATTATTTTACGTAAATAACACTGAATTGATACATACATACGTACATATATGTTTCACATCCAACCATTCCTATGAGCGTTGTAGCTGTATACCGATAAAATGTACCACATAATTTATTACCGACTAGATAATTTCCCATAATTCCCGTACCAACCACACACACATACGCACACACACATACATGTGCACGCACACGACAATGTTAAAATCAATGTGGCAACAGCATGGGAAAATTGTTTCGGAACTCTTCAAGTATCCAGGGAAAAGGGTTGTAACGAGATGTGTTACCCTTGTAAACTTTTTTAATTAGAATTAACAGCGGGGCCCTGTTCAAACCATCGTTAGCGAGTTAACCTGCACCCGATTCCATACTTGTCTTACCGCAAGCATTCGAAGGGCAAAGGAAATATATTAAGCTCTGAATTGTTTGGATATTCTGCTCACGCTTTTTCGCTCATTCTGATTTACTTGGCCTGTTTCTTTTTCTTTTAAAGTAAGAGCAGTTTTCCGCTATCCATCAGCATGGACGAAACAACTAGAGTAAAGACGTATCATGAACTGCCCACTAAACGTAGCGATACCTAGCTGTGACTCATTTGGTCATACCTTCGTAGTTTGCTGTGCAATGCGTATTAACAATTAAATTACAAAAAAATACATTTTATGGCATTATGACCCAAGAACAACATTCTTCAAGAAAAGCGCAAAGAGAGCTCTCCTTCAAATCCGGCAAAGCATTGACCACTCTTCGGGTGTTGTAAGTGTCCATAGGCGACGGTGACCATCTACCGGTAGGTGGCCCGTATGCCTATTTGCTAGGCTAAATATAAAAAAAAAATTAAATTAAAAAAAAAAATTTAAAAAAAATTTGCTTGGCAAATTTTTGTCCGTAATGCTCTGCAAAGCGGAGCAGAGATTACGATTTTATGCAACCGTGTTAGTCTACACTTTCCGCTTTCTGCATTGCTCAGCATTAATATTTTGCTCCAGTAATATTTTAAAGTCCACCTTTTCAATATTATTTGAACTTCCTAGTTCCTAGGCTTAGTATCACGAATTGTTTTATCACTATCATCTTTAATAAAGATAATTAATTAGTTTTGTACAAAGTTAAAACTCCTATCGAACTGACTGCTTGAAAGGAATCTCTTGTTAGTCATACGACTGCCAATTGTATCGTCCTTTAGTTGTTTGTCTCACTGTTTTCTTTATAGAGTACAATAACAGTATTATTATTATTAATATTATAAATATTTCGTTTGTTCTTACCAGCAGCGTCCTCTTATGTCCTTTTGGTTTTGTGGTATTTTTAACGGAATCGTTTGATCGTTACTCGCTCGTAATAAAACGAACGTCTTAAGATCCCAACAAAACGGAATCTTGTTAGTGAATTAGTTCGCTTAATAAGTCCGTCGACTCAAGTACATTTACCGAACTATTTGCTTTCGCTCACTTGTTAGGCACAAGTTGAGCGGATGAATTGATGCTCGACATCCTGTTCGTAGTAAGTTTGCCCAAACGGTTCAGTTCGACAGTAAGTCAAAAATCTACGTATTATTCATTCTTTATTATCCTAGAACTCTGAATGTCAAAAACGTCTCGTAGCATCGCATTTAGAAATGACTTTGAGCTTGACTTTCAGCTTCAGCGACTTCTCAGTCTCCCACCAGTCTACGTCTACTCGGTCGACATGAGAGAGTAGCGGCACTCTCTGCCTGTCATAACTGATAAGTTAAAACAAAATTCACCGCAGATATTAAATACGAACGCAGTTAAAACAAATAATCAATTAGGATCGTGGAACACATGAAGTCATGACGCCTCAATATTCAGAATCGCGGTTTGTATGCATTAAATATTTATTGGACTAATTAACATATCATCATAATTATTACATGATAAGCTAAGTACGTTCCGGTTACGTGGTAACCGGTTACAGGGTATATTCGAATATTGCTTTCTACGACATTGTGTTTACAGACTGATCGTAACGTTCCGTTAGTTATTTCAAGTGTCATACACATTTGAATTGGGTGTAAATTCATATGGTAAAATAACGTAACAGCATGGCTGGGTGTGCCTGTATGCGAAGTGTCTGTAAATTAGTAAGACTGCCTCGTTGGTCGAGTGGTTGCAAGCGCGACTGCCGATCGGGAGGCGCTGGGTTCAAATCCCGGGTCGGACACAATTGGATTTTTCTAATTTTGAATTTCTAGTAGTGACTCGGATTCTGGATGTGGGCACACATATATGACAATAGACTCACCACCTATTCCATTGTGGGACTTACACGTAACTGGTGAAACGTGGGGGTGTATTACACTGCTCTGCCTACCCCTTCGGGAATTACAGGCGTGATGTTACGATCTGTAAATAAGTAAAAAACATAATATCGCACCTGTTATCCCCTAAGGGGTATACGCATTTACCTGTTACGTACTTTCAGGGAATAGGTGATGAGTCTATTGCCGTACACCGGGCACACATCAATACTTCAAACTACTACTGGGAATGTCAAGTTAGAAAAACCTAATAGTATCAGACCTGGGGCTCGAACCCGGAACCTCTTGCTCGACAGTCGCGCTTGCCCTCACTAGACATACGACGCCAGTCATGTTATCATTATTTATACTGTTTTATTTCACAACACCTTCGTATACGTGAGGATTACTACAAATACATGATTCAATATCCTCTCAGTCAATTAGTTATTCATGAAAGTGGAAGGGATTTAAAATTTAAGTTAAATTGACTGAACAACCCATACTTAGTATTTTGTTACGGCCAAACGTGTTTTCGTTCAGCTCTTTTTAGAGGTTGTGTTAAAAGGCCGCTCGATAGAAATACAACATGATCTTTTTAGTTTCGATTTCAGCGCTATTTATCACAATAACATTTTGTTCTAAGTCAGTTTAGTTAAATTATTGACTCAGGTTTGCTATTCGTCTTTGTATCTTCATCTGCAAATATTTACATATTTAATGAAAAACTTATTAACAGTGGCTAAATGAGTATTATGTGTTTCAATTAGTGTGATTAATTAATGTGATTTATTTACGACTAGCTGTGCCCGCAACTTCGTACGTGTAGATTTTGTAAGTTCTGAAAAAATAAATTGCCATAGCTTCTTTATTTGTTAACCGATTTAAATTTAAAAAACACTAAATGTTAAGTGAAGCCCATCACAATACAATATTGAAATCTGCATTTAAATCGGATATGCCGTTTCTGAGATAAGCGTGTACAAACATACAGACAGAGAGAATGAAAAAACATTATTTTGGGTTCTCTTGCGTATATAAGGGCACCTCATTATGATTTTTTAAATATTTTTCGCCATGTACAGACAGCGATCAGTTACAGTTTTATTATATGTATAGATGTAAACGTAATAAGCCTGATGCTTAGTAAAAAACGAAATAAATTCTGGAATGTTCGACTTGCAACCACTACACACTGTTTATAAAAATGTACTGTAAAAATTAACTTATAAGTATTAGCACTAAATATATAACATTTAATAGCATTTGTATGCCATATTGGCAGAGTAAGCGACAAGCCGAGGACAGGGCGCGATGGCGCTCATTGGGGGAGGCCTGTGTCCAGCAGTGGACTGAGATAGGCTGATAATGATGATAATGAAGCGCACTTTTATATATTTCTTATAATATATTTTTTAACTTGCCTCACAAACAAACGAATTTAAATTTGAATACAATTCCATAAACAGATAGGAAATACAAGCGCGCATCGCACATACAAATTTCGCTTCAACTAAGTCACTGCGCTAACTTCTAAGCTCGTCTATTGTACCAAAATCGCATGTTATCATTAATTATCCAGTGATGAAGAGGGGTATTATCAAGACTACGCTTCGTATAGACGTTATCCTCGAGATGAATCATGTTTAACGCCCCATAATTAATTCTGTTTTGAGCTATTTAAGATACAGCCTCATAAGAACCAGCTCTGCGCTATAAGGCGCTGTGTACACGAACGTATGTATGAATATACTGTTGAAATGTATACGGAATGTATTGAGGTATGTTTGTTATGTTGTAAAACAGTCGTAAAAGGAACCAAAAATGTAGTAAAATGTATCAACAAAATAATGTAGAAATGTATAGACAGACAACTTTGAGAGCAAACAAAATAATTATTTAAAGCCAGGCTGTTCTGGGAAGTATGTCTCCTTATACCGGGTCGGGAATGCACTCGGGAAGCTATTCTTCGGAAAGCACCTTATTCTAGCTCTCAGCACCCGTCCTTAGTAGTTGTACAATTGAAAGCAACTGATACTTAAACTTTGAAAAATATGTATAATGTTTAATCAAACAATTATTTAATAGTTACTAAATCACACAAATGTGTCTTAGTTACTAAATCACACAAATGTGTCTTTGTTACTAAATCACACAAATGCGTCTTTGTTACTAAATCACACAAATGTATCTTAGTTACTAAATCACACAAATGTGTCTTAGTTACTAAATCACACAAATGTGTCTTAGTTACTAAATCACACAAATGTGTCTTAGTTACTAATTCACACAAATATTTCTTAGTTACTAATTCACACAAGTATATTTTAGTTGCTAATCACACAAATGTATTTTAGATACTAAATAACATAGTTGTGTAAACACTCTAAACACTTATCTTTCCATCGTTTGTCTTAATTTTTAACTAAAGTGCTCAATCAAAAACAGTTCCTATTCGTGTCGAAATCGTTTAATACTTTGTGTGTTTTGTCGTAATTTTAAATCACAGTATAAACAAATCCGCGATGCAGAAGCTATTGGAAACGAAAACATCTTCCCACCAGAGCCTACTTGTAACATAATTAAACCGGAGATAATGAAAATTAACTCCTAAAAACTTAAATCGTGACCTCAAAACCCTCATCTTTATCGTTTTACGAGTATACTTTAACGACGCCGTAAAAGTTGTTACTGAGGGTTAAAAATTAAGATAATAATCTGGTAATTCAGCCATCTTGAACCTTGTAAAATTAGCTGCCTTTTAAGCAATATTCTGAAACCCTCAAACGATACTGATAAAAAATCTTGGATTTATATGTATAATAAGCAGGTGCGGAATAATACATCTTTTATCATATATGAGGTGTCTACCCCAATTCTTTGTGTTCACTTGAGTTGATTTACAGAAAATGCCTTTGTTCATAACAATAGAGAACAAACAAACTAATTTGGGTCTCAAACTTCTTACCGCTCCTCTTACGATTCTTCTTATACTCAATCCGGACCTTACGGTATCCGGACCTAACATCTTGTACTGACTGAACTGAAACTAACAGTCTTATTCCTACAGATATGTTTGAGCTCGGTTCCCGACGGTTATGACCGACATCGATTAGTTGTGACTGCTTTCCACACGTTTGATATTCTCTTCATATAAAGACAGAAATCTTTTCATAAGACAATTAGGGTCTTTACCAGGTTCAGTATTTGGAATTTAAAAAGAAAATTTTTTGTTAGTCTGCATCAGTTTCTTTGTTATCTTGATATATGTGTTTTGGTATGCCCTGCTGAACGTCGTAGTAACTCTAGCTCTGACTCCTGCCAGTGTGCGAACCTTTTTCAGTAATTGGAAAATTCCTGCGTTGCTGCGTAAAAATCTAGCCATCAAATCAGGACGGTTTCTTTGTGAAACTACGAGATGTCCACATTTCACACCTCCTCATCATGTACTATACTTTTTAATACACTTTGTTTTGTCACCATTTTGTTTATTGGCTATATGTAGTTATTTAATATGACCATTCTAGATATTGATATACTAAATGACTTATTAATGAGTGCCTCATTGGTCCAGTGCTTGCAAGCGCGACTGCTGATTGGGAGTTCCTCGAGAGAGATCCCGAGTTCAAATCCCGGGTACTATTGGATTTTTCTAATTTAGAATATCTAGTAGTGACTCGGAATCTGGATTTGTGACCGGTGTGTTGCAACAGGCTCGCCACCTATTCGAAGCCTGGATATGAGCCCGGTCTATCGCAACAGGTTCACCATCTATTCCATGGTTGGACGTAAACGTAACTGGTGAAACGAGGGCGGGTCCCACACCCCTCTGCTCTATAATCCCATTCGGGGATTATAGGCGTCATGTCCGTGTAGGGTTTACTAGCTTAAATACTAACGTCATACCAATACATACCTATCTGATATATTAATGCTCTTCCATGTTCCATTCTGAATAATGAATTTAAATGTTTGTTCAGAGTCTGAGACACGGAGTATTTGAATTTAATTATGTGTCTAGACTGGAGGTTCCACACTACAAATAACCCTTATGTGACATTGATATGATAACAAAGGGAATTTATGACACGTATGGTAACTTAGCTTGAGCACACAATAACTACACAAATCACACACACACGCGCGCATAAACACACACGCACAAATAAGGAATCTTTTAACCAAAAATGTATTTTGTACAGTAATTTTATCAAGATTAGTATTGTAAATGTGGATCTGATCTCCACATATAAAGAAATTGTTAAAAGTTAGTGTTAATTTAAAAAAATATAATTAACACTATGAATTATTTAGCATGAATAACGCAATATGGTACGGCCTCAGGTCAAGTTTCACGACCTAATGACTTTATTTCGTATCAATAAGTCAAACAATGCTGTCTCAATATTGTTAATAAATTAAAAAAACACAAAGGCGACAGTGGGAGTAGGCCAACGACTGTTCTATTTTCAAACAACTGTGTAATAATATGACATTGGAATATTCCACACGGCAAATAATAATTTTAATAGAAATAATGACTTCGACATTCCAGCAATATCTTTTCCTCTATCAACCACAATTTAGAGTGTGTGTTCGTCCCGTTGCGGCTATAGGAATTTTCAATTACCGTAAAGGTTTTACGGTGTGCATGACTTTGCAGAAAAAGGCAGGTCGTGTTTGCTATCTGGGTTAGTTTGTTATTTCACCTAAGAGCCTATGGAAAGTTCTAGTAGGCATTTTAGACTTAACACGCTCGGCTACTATTGAATAACCAACCGTTCGTGATGTCGATGGCTAATTAATTATTGACGACTATACGCGCCAACAGCATGTGTAACCAACCCAAAAATCTTGATGATTTCTGTGAGGAGATTTGTATCATACATGCATGAAACAACATTGGAAATTGGTACTGAATGTAAGCCTCAAATTTCAAAGCAACCATCTAATTTTACTATTAAATGTTTCGTGAGTATTTATACACATGGTTAAAAATGTACCGGCTTAACTCACGTACGTTTAGTAACTACGTACGTTTCTTGTATGTAGTAGTACGTTTCACGTAAATCGTCGGGCCATCCCGAAAAACGTACGTGAGTTAAGCCGGTACATTTTAAATCTTAACCATCTAATGGTGATGATTCGCATAAAATATGATGAACCTGTAATTTAACTTGTATCAGTTCTCATAAAAGCCAATGTTCTGTTACTTAACAAAGTACAAGATATTTGTGTACCTATATGTTTTATTATTGCTTATATAAGTCAATTATATAACGCCTTGAGGAATGCCAGTATACCCCATCAGACTGATGTTCACAAATTCAATTAATTAAATACCTGTATTCGTTAAATTGTTAGGTTTTATGTTCATTGTTAACAGAAAAAGTGGGTTCGAAATTATAGCTGAAATGCTAGTTAACCACTTCATGGGTGAAAAGCTTACATTTTGTCATCATTATCAGCCCATTTTCGTCCACTGCTGGACATAGGCCTCTCTAATAGCACGCCACTGAGCTCGATCCTCGGCTCGTCGCATCCAACT
>DWJK01003001.1:0-13744 GCA_018248815.1 Croniades pieria auraria
AAGGCAAAATAGTATAACGATAGCAGTTTAAATAAAATTACGATTAAAATTTATGGGCTAATTGAATTAACGTGAAATGTCTTGTAAGGTCAATGAAAGTTATTTAAATTGTCTCGAGACGAGTCGTCTTAACTGTATTAATTAATTTATGTTGATGCGATAAGTAAGACTCCAAATTCAATAAAAGTATTAAATGGCACTGAATTTAAATGTTTTCAATTAAAAATTTTAATATTTACACCTGTATATTGTTATGTAAAACGATTGAGACACAATATTAAAAGTGTTATCACAGGCCACATTTTAATATTTTTGAATAACCATTCGTTAATTGTTTTCAATAGATAAAGTAAATTGAAATTTTACGAATAATATGCATTTCAGTGATCCAATATCATTTTACAGCTCACTCAACTGGAACTAGGAGACAGTTTGCACCGATTGTAAAGCAACTCACGTGCTCAGGTAAAAGGAACCTGTACCAACTGGATACAAGTTGCATACGGCAGCACTCGCCGTACGTAGCGTCTCACATCTGACGTGGACTGAATGTCTAAGTAAAATCTTCTCTTAAAGTTACTTAGTGATTTTTAGCTTGTGATGGTCGTTGTGCGGTATAGCAGCAAACATATATAATTGTAACACCCACGGTATCAACAGGTGACTAATGCTGTTGGGCGTTTTGTTTAAATATCAATGCAAAGAATTCTATTACTATTGTATATTATGTTACGTTGAATCATCAAACGTAGTTAAATCACGGAGACTAGCTTAAAACAACAAGAGGTTACGAGTCGTCATATGTTTAAAATACGTACGTAGAGAAAAGTACCGAAGTGTAAAAAAATTTTTACAAGACATATCCTCCGTTAAACTTACTGTCAAATTTTGGCTTATGTATTTTCCTTGAAGCTCTCGTTGTTTTAAGCTGTGTTTATTTGAAATGGGATCTGATTTAGTTAAAATATCGAAAAACCAAGGCTGAACAGTTTTTAATACGATGCCTAAAAAAGACACAATGTCTCCGTGTAATTCAATAAAATATCATATTTTTTGCAGTCTTGTTTTAAGTTTCCTTAGTTTCTTTGAGCTCTTCTTGTTTATGTGCAAAGTTTGTGCTTGTTTATGAGCACATTTTTCTTAAACAATAAGGTGAGAAGACTTCTGGCATTTCTGCGGTTACACTCCTTTATTCTCATGAAAAGAATAAGATTTCGCTAAGGAAATAAAGTGACAAATTTCTTAGGCATCTTATGATGTTATTGTGTTGATAATTATGACGAACAAATATTATGCTGTAATGCAAAACGTTATTTCATGTATTCAATACCTAAAGATAGCGCCAAAATCTGATGTTTCATGTTTTAAATCACTGTGTTTAAAGTGATTATTAACACTGTCATTCAATAAAATAGCGATGAATTATTTCAAAAGCTGATTTTTCACAATCCTACCCGACGCGTAATACATACTCGTATGTAAATAATATTATGCGCCAACGTAGTAAATTTTAATAGAATCAACAATGAATGGATGGCTCGATAATCACCAATTTTATTATCATCAACAACACGTCACGCCATATGAATATAATTTAAAGCGAATTTAATAAATTAAAAAAATTAAGGACCTGTCCGAACTCGAAAATGCATTTCCATAAATAAACACATGTATCTACGTAGAGTTCATAGAATAGAGTCGCTATAAAGTCGACCAAAGTATTTCTCAAATTTTCGTATATAAATTAGATTTGAGGTTTTAGGTAGACATTAAATGTTAATTTTACTTGTTAGGTTCAACAAGATTTATTACATATTTACATATATATTAGGTTTCTCTCCAACGTGAGAAGTGATAGCAGCGCGACTTAGAATTTCAGCTCCTCTACTCACGAGTTCCTAGGTTCAAATATTGGCCGCACCTCTTTACAAAAAATGTGCATTTTTGATTAAATGTCACTTGCCATGACGATGGAAGGAAACGTGTGGAAATTTCCAGACTCTGAGAGGTGTGAAATCTGCCAAATCGCAGTTGGCCAGCATGGCAGTCTGTGAGGAGATTCGTGTCCAACAATAGAACGATAAAGTTTTATGAATAAGTAGATATCAATAGCAAGGTTGTAAAGTATTTATGATATTTATAATATATTTCATATTATTTTATAATTAACGAGTATATCATAACATTAACCTAACTGGTTAAAGTTGGGATTGTACTACACTTATCTGTCTACCCTTTCGGGTTTTACAGGCGTAGTGTTACTTTTTATAATGGATGTTGCTTCGAGTTATTTGTCGGTAATATACATAATATTATTATCCAATTGCATTTGAAGTATGATTAAATGACCATTAATTATTTAGGAGATTTACAGGTATTAAGTTATAATGTAAACTTATATGACATTAAGTTATTACGATCTGATGTTACGTTTAGTTCATTTACCCTTAACTGTTGCTAAATCACAAAACAGTCGTAATCCTAACGTAACGATATTATTTTATAATAGCCTCCAGTGACCATATAATTAAAATTAAACATAAAGCACCGTAGCATATGTATAATAAACTAGCTATCTCATTACTCTCTACAACCCTTTAGACAAAAACACCTTAGCACCCAAATAATTCGAATCCCCTTTCCCGAAAAGATTGCGATGATGCTATACAATACGAGGTTGTGAGGGAACTACTAATCAGCGGTGAATGTGATTATGGGTATGGAACGCAAAAATCGTGAACGACGCTTCGGTCGTTAGATATATAATCGAGGGTTGGGTCATTAACAAACGGACAATCCGAGTTAGGGTCACCATGCTTCACAAAATAAGGGTCCTGTTGATTTAGTTGTTAACTATTCGAAACTGGTGACGATGTATCCTTCGTCACGAGATCTAAGTATTAATTATTTTAACGTCACCAATATTAAACGCTGTTCACACAACGCACAATAAAATAAATAATTACGTATCTATTTACATGACATCAGTACATTTAAGGGGTGTCCCTAAAATTGGTTCCCATGTAAAGCTAAATAATTCCCCCTTAGCTTTTTATCTCTTTTTATTCCTACCCTATCCTAACTATTTTATCCTACTTACCTTTTATCAAAACGGTAACGTTTTAGTGGTTGATGGAAAAACAAATATTCTGAGCAGTTAGAATTTTTTCTCGTGATGTAAGCTATTCCAATAAAATATTTTAACATTTTGCATTGACTTCTATAGTAAATAAACACTCCATCTATACCATAATTTATAATAAACAAATTTCAATAACAATTTTCAATAAGAACTTTCAAAAAGAATTTTCAACGAGAATTTTCAATGAAATTTTCAATGAGAAATGCTATGTATTATAGTAATTAAAATTAACAAATTAACATTAAATCTTCCACTCCGGCGACTTGGAGTTCAAATCGCGTTACGCCTGTTTAAGTTAAGCACTTGTACATGCTTAAAGGATTAACGCTTACTAGCTAGTAAGAGTTTGTAGCTACATACGTGAAGGAAAACACCTTTAGGTTTCCCTTGCGATTTAGAATTCACTGTAACGTTTAAAGAGGTTTGTGTAAATTCCGCGATGAGAACACTTGAAAAAAATAAAAAAAAAAGTAAATATTTTTTCAATTAATTTGTTAAATTTCACAAATCCTGTTACTAAAGATACATATTAATTCATAAATTAAGTAGCACTCACTTACATAATATTATGTTCGAAATTATTTTTCTGTAACGAAATGATATTAAATCAATTTGCAAAGGGTGTAATTATGGTTTTATTTATTTACCAGTTCATTCATTAATATAATGACAAAATGAAACAAGCCCACAACACAATATATCTGACGCCGTCACACGCTAGTGATGTATTGAAAAGCCACGAGCAATATGTTATTTATTCCACCGATTATTTTAGAATTATTATAGTACGCAGCATAAGGTTCAAAATATATTTGTTTCCGTTTTGGAAACGACATTGTGCCGTGCTAGCTGTATTGTAAAGTGGTGAAAGCAGTCGTACATTGAAAATGACAATCAAAGAGAGATTTTAAAAATTATATTTTGAAATACAATTGTATTTAACGTCCTCGTTTGATATAACGTTGTTAGAAAAAATATCTTTCAATGTTATCGATAAGGAAAAATGAGCTAAAAACATCCTGCAAAGTTAACTGACAAAATTGCCTTTCGGCCTGCAATAAAGTTAAATATTTTCTGACGGGAGCAACTGGGATCGACTGCTAAACTTTCCCAAAGTAATTCTATGTTTATTTGCAGAAGATATACATCGTGGTTGACCACGACCAACAACGATCGTATGAACGCTAAAGTTCTAAAATACTACACTACTACAAACGCATTTTTACAATGTCGATAAGAGACTATGTTTTTTATAGTCGTAATTAGGGTCAGCTTTGTGGTCTCAGCTACGATAGTGTGGATTGGGCTTTGCAGTACAAGTTATTGTTTGTTTGTTTGTTTAGGTAAACATGTTTAGGGTAAGGGTTCAGTAGATGTGGGTACCTAATAATTGTATTTATTTATTGAGAACTCCTGTACATCTACATTGGTATTACATTGTTTTACGAATTTATAAGTAAAATCAGTATATTTGCACGGAAGCATCGCCATTGCAATATGTACATGGGCCACTGTGTAGTTTATATCGCGGTTAGCACCATACATTTAATAACAAAGGATTTCAGGAAGAAAGAATCGCCTGTTGCTTTTCTCTATTCACAAATTCAGTTACCCTCGTGTTATTTGCTTTGTGCGGAAAATTATACACAAATAGAAACGAAAGATTTACGCTAACATGGAAAATATTTTATAACGAGCGTATACATATATAATCGTGTTGTATAAAATCCATTGAATTCATAATATTATACTTCGTAAGCCACATTATGCTGCTTGAATGTGACTTTGTTTCATAGAAACTATATAAATTTACAAAGACAATACAACGAACATTTTTCAATGTATAATTATCCGAGTGGTACATGTTCCAGTATACGAATTCACTTAATTCTACCTTCAACACGACCTTTGAATTTTTGTTCATTATTCTTTTAGTCCTATGCCGTGTCACACTTTCTTGAGGAGAATGAAAGTTGCCTTGAAAACCTTTTTGTTTTAAGTATTTTATCTCAGGAGTTAATTAAATGTTTATTAATACTTCAACAAAAACCGATCGTCGTCCAAATTTATATTTTAATATTATTAATTTTTTTATAAATTACATTATTAATATTCGTGCACTGTTGAAGTATTCTTTAAAAATTCAAATTATACATTAAAATGCTTTATTCACATTGTTTTTTGTGCATTATTTCCAATTTAAATGTATGAACTAAACGAATGAATGGAATGTGATGAAAAGCTAGTTTCAGTCATCGCACCGGTCTGTCATGGGCAATAATAAACGGGAATGTAATTATCTGAATGATTCATAAATGTCCTCCGAATTTCCCTATTTGTATACTTTTTTTATTGATAACGAAACGGAATTTTACTAAGCCTTATAATCGAATGGAGAATAGATTGGTGATTAATGTAGAGACACCACGGCAGGTCAGTAAGGTCAGTATTTGGCACTCCGTGCTCTCTGGCTACTCCGTAAGGGACCTGGCGGGATAAAATATTGATAATAATAACTTTAATTAACGGGGAGTAATTTACTTGTTAAATATCAAAAGAAGACATCATCATCATCAGCCCATCATCATCCACTGCAGGACGTAGGCTTTTCGAATAGCACGCCGCGGAGCTCGATCTTCAGCTCTACGCCTTCTTCTCTAAAAGAAGATGCTTCGGTTAATTCAGCTACTTAAAACGTTATGGAAAAGTACACAGTACGGAGTACCTACATCCTTATTAACATTATTATTACTTTCTTATTATAACCTCTTTACCTTTTCAAGTCTCTCATTATTCATAACATGAACATAACATAACATTTATTAATAACATGATGAAAATTGACAGAAAATTAAATTTTTAAACCACTAATTCATTCATTCTACATATGTATATAAATGGTTAATGAGATAAATACGTATAAAAGTTTTGTATATTAATAAGAATTCTTTGAGTTTACTATAGAGTTTTACGATTTCGGAAAATGTGGCTATCAAATCGATTTTCGTCTTAATCGGTCGCTCTACTCAGAGTGGTCGTGGTTGACGCAATGGTCACATTGGATATGAAATAGATACAGAAGTATATTGATTAATGGTTATCGCTTGTCCAGGATCAAATGCCTCTTTAACAATGTTGGAAACTTCCATCATACTCAAAAAACACCATTACTTTACGTATAAGAAAGCACCGAATTATTAGTATTATAATTTAAAAATAAACTTTTTAATTCATTTCACTTAATTTTAATGTCCTATTTTAAGCTATATTAAAAACGTTTAATTCGTTACAATTTTACTAAACAATGTTTTATTGTTTACATCAACTTCGCAGGACAAGAAGTTCGCTGTTATATTAAGAAAATACTCGTATATTGTCATATACGGTAGCACATAAAAAAGTTGTGCAAATATTAAACATGTAAGTGAAATCTCAGGACAACCGAAACTACGGCACGGTAGGTCAAAGTAGGTCTTAGGCGGAAATAAAAAATAATGAGATATAAAAGTCAGCAGATGCCGCTAGCATAAAAATCGTGACCTACAGGTTTACAATAGTACTAGTATAGCAAAGTATTCTACCATATATTATAATATTTTTTCTATAGTGATGTTTGACTGATAACTTACGTAGCTATAATATACCAGTAGGTAAATCTTCCTTACGTTCTCAAAATATGTGAACAGATATCATCATGATCATCAGCCTATCCCAGTTCATTGCTGGACATAGGCCACCCCCAATGAGCGCCATCACACCGTGTCCTCGGCTTGTCGTATCCAGTATCTGCCTGCAGCGTTTCGCGAATCGTCATCCCACCGGGACGGAGGGCGTTCTACACCACGTTTGCCGAGCCGCGGTCTTCACTCCAGAACTCGTTTTCTCCACTGGTTATCGCTTCTTCGGCAGATGTGCCCAGCCCCTTGCCACATCAGCGAGCTAATCCTTCGAGCTATGTCGATGACTTTGGTTCTCTGTCGGATAGTATCATTTCTGATCCTATCCTTCCGAGAGACATAATTATCTCGATATTTCAATAAACATAGATAATGACCACGAAGACATATAAAATAGTATAGCTACAAGTCTGTAATAGTTTGCTAAAATATATATTGCTATAACTTTGTCTGTAGCGACTATAAAAAGACGAACATGTTATTAGAAATACGAGTAGTACTCGTAGTAACTGGCATTACATCATATAATTTCATTTAGAGTAGTATATTTAGAGTTGTTTATTAAACCCAAATGTCAAGCGATTCACCATCATCATCATCATCATCAGCCTATCTCAGTCCACTGCTGGACATAGGCCTCCCCCAATGAGCGCCATCGCGTCCTGTCCTCGGCTTGTCGCATCCAGCGTCTGCCTGCAGCCTTTCGCAGATTGGTGTATCGTATATCATATCGTACAGATTTTTGTCGTATTTCCTTTCTGTGAAATGTTTCCCGACTGCTACATATATAATCATGTGTACTTTCACCATATTCTCTTTCAAGCAGTGTCTTGCATCGCTTTGCCGGTTGCAATCAAATCTCGTCGTGGTTCCCCGACTGCTTAAATGGAACAGCCTTAATTGGGCCTTGAGTCAACATTAATTAGGTCGTTGAGACTAGCTCACTGGAGTTTTTTGAGGGTCGAAACAAAAAAGCTTGTCTGAACTTTAAAACTGGTAGCGGATGAATATTTATTAGCGACATTTCCGAAATTAAAAACCATTATATTGTTGTAATATAGACACGTGTAACTTTATATGTTGTATTGACAGGTGCTCATGAGGAAGGACCTCGTACAGGTCCGAAACTAGTCGGGTCATTCCGAAATACGTACGTGAGTTAAGCCGTTACATTTTTAATCATGGTGTATTGATATATATTAACAAATGATAATGGCCAACATTGGTCTAATCTCAGATACATAATGGCGAATTCTATGGTACGTTCTTCGGAATGTCTATGTGAATGAAGGAGACCTTTAGGTACTTGTCAAGGTTAGTGGAAGAAAACGGCTTCCAAATACTTTTTATTTTTCATGGATATATACATATTTCGCACGAAAACATACAAAAAAGCTATCTGATATTTAATATTTATTATTACCTTAATTGACTGCCTCGTTGGTCGAGTGGTTAGAAAAGCGCGACTGCCGATCGGGAGGGCCTGAGTTCAAATCCTCGGTCGGATACTATTGGATTTTTCTAATTTAAAATTTCTGTTAGTGACTCGGAGTCTGGATCTATGCCCGGTGTATGGCAATAGGCTCACCACCACCTATTCTATGGGAGGTAACACGTAACTGGGGAAACGTGAGAGTACTCCATTCCTCTGCCTACACCTCCGGGAATTACAGGCGTAATGTTACGTTTATGTTACCTTATTTTTTGTCAAAATGAATTCTTGAGTTTGACATGTGAAATAGCTTATTTAATGACATTCTGGAATTACTCGATAACATTATTAACTGTAAAATTCTTAATAAAAATTCACTAAACCTTTTTAAGGCAACCGTCGCAAAGCAATTGTTCAAATCGCAAATTTCACGAGAATTTTCATAATGTGAATTCTATTTTTATATAAGCCCATTGCAGGCAGCGAGGCCACTTTCGTGGAACGTGATTCTGGCATGTTTTGTCAGTAGAATATAAAAAATGACCTTAAACGTAACGCTAGTGACAGATAAGAAGAAACTCAACATGGTTTGAATATATTATGAAGGCCATGCGAAAAAAGCGCCACGAACATGAGGGTAGAACTATAGGAGGAGAGGAATGTAGGAAAAACGAAAATGAGTTGTGGAGAAGTTGAAATGATTCATAGAAAGGGATGGAGTAAGAAAGCATCTCTCTTAACTCCAAATCAGCTCGACCTAGGACAGAAAATTCCCATCGAATGTAAAACAGATAATAACGGTCCAATAACCTATCTATCGGCCAAATGGCTCGTAGGTCAAGCTAAAGGCATGTAATGTGCAAATGAATATAGAAAATGGGTAGAGGAATATTAATGTACACATCGTGTCAAAAATTTTTAATAAATCGTATCGCTCATTTTCTACTAGAGTGTAATATCTCAAAACTCTATCTTTCAGAAAACATTTTAGAAAGTTTGAAATCATAATTAATCTATGACTTTTATAATATGACTTGTAAACTATTCTATGAAATATAACTATTAAAACAGTAATAGAATGTTTATGATTCCAATTCTTCTAAACAGTTTTCTGAAAGATAATATTTTGAGATATTACACTCTAGTTGAAAATGAGCGATATTGTTATTTATAAAACACGAATACGATACAAAATCCTAATCAAAAAGTCACGTTGATTGTGCATCAAAACATTAAACATACGGATAGGACTCCAATTACAAGGTAAAGTCACTTTTCATTTTGTTGCAACCATAATAAAAAATTTAATGTGCACATCGTCTGATACGTCTGTTATCTCTGATGAAGTAGGCAGTGAAGTGTCTTACACTCCCAAGTTAAATTACATCAATTCACATTAAATAAACAATACTTTATTTTTGTATGAATTTTATTATAAATGATTATAAAGTGGATGCATTATAATATAGACAAATATATTCAAGATAAATAATGAATATTGGATATTAAACCATTTTCATGAAACGTTACACGCCCATAAACAACTTAAATATTTTTCTTTAATGAAATTGACAGCAGCACGGAGTGTGACTCAGATAATTAATTCGATATATACATAACTATTTATCATTCGCCTACATATTAATGAAAAGCTTTTTTACATAAATCAAACGTAAAAATTTTATTTTGCCCCAAAAGTATATTCCTAATATTTAGAATATAACCTTAATTAGGCCATAACCGGTTATAACTAGTTTTTAAAATATGTTTAACGTTTTTGAAGACTGTAATTTATTGAGTATTTCTGTTCATTGTAGGTTAACACCATTATTTATGTTATAGAGCAACATTCTTTCAATTGTTCAATACAGGTTGATAAATATGTTACGTAGACACACTGAAACAAGTACCGTCCTTCTTAATGTCAGTCGTGCGTTTATGTCACAGTGAGGACACACATGTCTATGAGTAACAGGGATACCCGTTCCAGTTCGTTTATTATTATAACATTAAAAATATACTACGTTCGTTTAAAAAAATGGCCCAAAGGTAAATAAAACAACGCAACCTAACCTTTACCGTTCAAAAAATAACAGCTCCTGCAAAATAGCGCTTAATTGTTCAGCCGTGAAAATAGATAAATAGACTGTGGACCGCGGGTACGTAGTATTTAAAAATTCTCTTTGTTAAAACGATTTCACGACGACTTAGCTAACTCCTTAGTACAGTTTATGGTAAATTATTATTATTAAAGTCACAAATGGTCCTCCCCGACCACAGGTATCAACAACTAACATTAAAATAGAGAGAAAATCCCCTTCATCCCTTCTATCCATTGAATCCCCTCAAATGCATTTTAATTACTTCACCATCCATTCGCCCTATGAACGTACATTGGACCCTTTTCTCCATTCATCATGGAATTAATGAGTAAATCATTCATTCGTTTCTTCCCTCATTTATTCATTCATAATTACGAGTTTCTTTTATTGCATTCCAAAACATTCAGCTTCCGATTTTTACGCACGTAATTATGATATTTCGATTTATATTTCTTAGAAAGTATTTGAAATTTAAATAGAAACTAACATATAGAATCAGTAGCGTAGCTATGCTGCAAAACAGCATACCTTTGATTTTTTACATTTGTGGATATAATAGCCTTTGGCTACACTCATAAACGCCGTAGCTACATACCAAGTCAAATGATATGAATTTATGTAGTGATACTTGACATGTTACTGAAGGTTTTTAATTATTTACACCAGCAGTTATGCTACTTAGAGATACTTTTTCATTTTCAGAACAATATGCCTATTTTTACAGAGTTTTTTGAAACATTTTATATATGCATACACTTAAAATAAATCTTCGTTTTCGCAATTCCTTCCGGCTACATTAACACAAAAATAGAAAAAAACGTAAAGATTACTGAGCTGTACCTAATTTGGGTAGAAGGGGAAATCTTCCAAATTCGCATCTTAAGTTAGAAATCGGCTTAAATGGAATTCAGTCACATTGTGACCCCTTATGTGTCCCGTTAATTTGTGTAGGGCGGCTGGGACAGCTCCGTGGGAACACTCCGGTGTCTTCCAGGAGTCATATTTGCCTCTTCAAATGCTGCAA
Source organism: Croniades pieria auraria (assembly GCA_018248815.1). Taxonomy (NCBI): domain Eukaryota; kingdom Metazoa; phylum Arthropoda; class Insecta; order Lepidoptera; family Hesperiidae; genus Croniades; species Croniades pieria. The sequence goes on from DWJK01003001.1 coordinate 11,378, forward strand.
CCTGCCATAAGAATAGTCTTTGTTTTCACAGAAGAACTGTAACAAAAAAAAACAGGCTATGACACATCCCATCATTCCGATAACTTTACTGATTTTTTTTTTAATCGACCCATTTGTTATTCCACTGTTGGAATATGGGTCTCCTCTCATATTGAGAGGGTTAAGGCCGTAGTCTGCCACGCTGGCCAAGTGCCGGTTGGCAGACTTCACACACTTTAGATTTTTTTTTATAAATTCTAAGGTGTGCGGTTTCCTCGCGATGTTTTCGTTCGCCGTTAGCAAGTGATATTTAAACTTAAAACGCACTTTTGTAAAGAGGTGCGTGCCGCGGATTTGAACCCAGCACCCCGGAAGTGAGAGGCGGATTACTTAACCACTAGGCTATCACTGCTTTATTAGATACGCTATTTTATTAGTCACCATTTTTTAAATACGTATGAACGAGTATATGTAAGTTTATTAAAAAGTACAGTTGTAACTTTGATCGACAGTACAACAGGTAGACATGACGCTACATTTATATACAATTTGAAAAAAATAATATTTTTTGTAGGAGATTTAGATTAAATTCTGGCAGTTTCAGTTATCTCTTTGTCCAATGTAAATTTTTTGTCTCATACAAATTTAGCCAGTAGGTACTCGTAGACTGGCCGAAGCTAAACAGGCAGCCTTGACTGCCGCCTTTGTACTCTGGACTCTCAATTAACTGGCCGATAGCGTTGAGAATTTTGCTACGTGATTCACAAAAAAAATCCAATATCCAGCTGAATACGATTTCAAGATATAAAAGAGAAAGGACACAATGAAAAGGAGAGTGGTACTCACCATGAACAGTCAGCTCCGAGTCCCGGTTGAGTTCGTAGAGCCTCAGCGCTTCGTCCAGCTCCAGCTGCGTCGAAATGGTGCACGGGTCACCTTCCTCGTCCACCCATTTCATTGTAAACACCTGCAACATTTCCTTCTGTATTTTCCAGCTCTCGGTTCAGAAAAGTAGCGACACTCCTGTGACCTATTAGAAATATCACGGATACTAACCAGGCCTAACTGAACTACCGTGTAAAAAAAAAAATAATAGGTATTACAAATCGCATTGACTAACACGAACTGGACAAATGTATACTAACAATTGTATACTTACAGTCCTATTGAGAATCAATTTTAATCAACATTATGTTCAACAATCGATACTGGCTGAGCTGACACGTATAGTCCTATCTTTACAGTCCAATTCGAAGCTAACTTCAGAAGCGACATCGGCCATTTTTGACACCTGCCTGGTTATTTGACTTATTCGCCTTTATTGACACGTAACTATATATATACAGTATAATATCATCCACTCCACGTCTCGGAGAAGGTTCTTCGCTTACATGGTCTAATCACGAATAGTAATAAATATATGTATTAAGTATATAACGAAATTTGCCTTTTTATAGGATCCCATACCTCTCATATTACATAATAATCTTAACGATGATTTACGGCTTTACCCTTACATTTTTAAAATTTCAGCCAACAAAATCAAATTTGGAAAAACAAAAAAAAAAATCACATAAATTAAAGTGCAGACCGAATTATGGCGCGAAGATTGAAACATCGCAACAAGATTAAATTTTAATTTAACGTTTGATTTATTTAACACACGCAGAGCACCGTACAAACCGAACGCGACGTATAAATCAGTTGTGTCGGTTTCCGCTGCGGATTGCTTTGCGCGTCATTGCGACACTCGGCCTTTCATCCATTCATAATAACACACTTTATTCCCCAGTAACAGAATATCACGCAGGCAAACAATTTTGCAATACTGCCAATTTGCTTCATAATAACATTTATATAGATAATAACAAACAAAAAAATAATTATATCAAGTCTATGGTATCGAGTAAATACGGTAATAATAAAAAAAAAAATTGTAACAGTTCACAATGAAAAATGGGTCCTTATAAAATGCAGATGTTTACATTAAAGGTTTGTTTTCGTATTGCTTGCAAGAAAATCTTTAGACCATTGTAAAAAAAATTTTTATAGTAATATAAATATCATATAAAAAAATCACATGTTTCCATAGTTATGACCTTGAAAAGTGCTCCGCTCGCGAACGTGTATAAAAGTCGTTCATACGTTAAACTTGCAATATCATATTTAAATCAATCAAATGTATCCAGAGTCATTTAGGTAATATTTTAAATTCAAAAGCGCCGCTGAGCCATAAGACCGGCATACCTTGTTATAATTCACTTTTAATAATACGATAAATACGATACGATAATAATACGATACGATAATAATAAAAGCAGTGATAGCCTAGTGGTTTGAAATTCGACCTCTCACTCCGGGAGACCGGGTTCAAATCCTAGCGCGCAC
>DWJK01003002.1:0-13743 GCA_018248815.1 Croniades pieria auraria
GTGATTAATACTTGAATTATAAATGTGTATTTCATCATAGAAAAAGAGCAAAATAACTCTCTTTTGTCGTAATTGTTTGACTTGATCGTCCCTTCTCCTTAAATTCCTGGCCAATTAAAACGAATTCAATGAAACGAAATGAAAGATATCGAACTTCATAAAGTCCGATGGAAAAAATTTTAAACACACATTTCCTGTGTACAGCGTTCTAATTAAAAGTCAGTTACGAAAGGAGAGGACTTTGAGAACATTATAAGTATACCAATAACCGTTTCAGTTATCGTTCTTATTTTGAATAATTTAAGCTTTTTAATAGACGGGTGCGCAATTTAGCGCATCAGTCGCTGTTTTATGATAATTAAGATTCTGAAAGAAAAAGACGGTAATGTACAATTTTCTTTGACTAATTGGAATAATAATGACATTTATTTCTGGATAAAAAATATACATATGTATTTAAAAAAGTAGGAAATAGGTTAACTAAAGTTGAATACGATATTCAGTTTCTACCATCTTACTGTTCCAAATTCAAAACGGGCTGCAGCTTTTTTAAAAGTTTAATGCCTTTAAGTATTCATGTGAAAAGGCCTCGTGTGTTTTAGTATTAATTGCATTTTGACTGATTACACAGTATAAGGTTCTCCATAACATTCTTTAAGATCTATAAAATCGGCTGTCGCGCTTTTAGCCAGTTTGGGAAATTTCGGCTTAAATTGTGCTTATTTTAAGAGAAATCCCGTGACCAAGAATTGATTGCTAAAAGTATTGCTGATGATGATGAGCTGGCTTTAACAACAAAGTTTGCAGAAAACAAGGGATTTCAGAAACAAATTATAACCGCTTGCACATTTGCACACATTGCATAAATATTACATTTTTAGAGAACAGTGGGTACTCTAACTTTTTACAATGATTAATGCGACAGTAGTACTAAAGGCAAGCGTGCTGCAGACTTATCGCATAATGTTCGTTTTATAACTTGAAATTATGTAGAGAAAAAATTAAGTAACATTTCTATTTGCGGCCTCTACAAGACTCGGACTCAACGTAGCGTTCAGGATTTATGAGACTTATTTAAACAACGAGATAGCACGACTCCATCCAGTTAATTCTGTAATTAATGTTGATGTCGTCTGGATGTTGTATCCGTGTTGAGCTTTATAAAGTGGTAGATACAAGGATGTAGAGTTCGCCGTTAAAATAAAGAGCACGGTCGATTAATGGTGTCTTATTTTCGTACGTAGTAAAATTGTTAGCGAGATCGCTTGAAACCGTTTCTCTTTCTCCTCAAAACAAAAGCTCGGTTGCTACGGATTGCTTTTAAACATGCCACTTTCGATTGTTGATGCTAGATGTATAGCTATGAAGAAAGTCTCCAAAACGCATGAATAATTTTTGTCCTGTGATAAAATGTTACGCTGTGTTTCATTAATTTATTTTGGAGCACCAATTTGGGCAAAGAATTCTAGATTTGGTAATGTGACATAGGAACTTGTGGCCAAGAGTGCTAGTCTATATTTGTTTATTGACTCAACTAGACCTAACTATTTTGATAATCTCTCGCCTCTCTAAATAATTATAATATTATAGCATTAACATTTCGGTGTTAAACTTTCGTGGAATATTTTTTTTTTTCAATTTGAAGGTTTTCTTGTTTTGATACCTGTATGGCAGACGGTAAATGTAGTAGATATGTTTTATCTATCGCCATTTTTGTAACATAATCACATAATGGAATTAAGTAACTCGGAGTAAGATGATCTTGTGATAAGAAATACGCTGCATCTCTATGGTCACACTTCCGGAACACAATCCGGATATTAAAAAAAAATATTATAATAATATTGTTTAAATAAATAAGAGTCAATGTTAGGAATATTCCCGATAAAACTTCAACCAAGAGTTTAATCACTTCGTCAAATTTACGTTTCCGTTTCAAATAATGATTTCTAGATAAAATTAATTATGACCATTTCTGTATAAATTCATTTTGACTTTGACGGTTAAAATCTCTTATGGTATGTACATCTCACTGACAATATATTTTCTTACTAAGTTATCAGAAACGATAGCAGATTTGTGTTCTATCACAATTGATCCCAGTTTTATCTTCAATTGGCCGTAAAACGTCAATATTTTATAGCGACCATTTAACTTGAAGCGACACGCTCTCTTGTCACCACAAACACAATTTGTACAAAAATTTCTGAAGATGTTAACTACATATTAAAGAAAATAGCAAGCTCGTTAAAATAGTCATTGCAAATATATTCTATATGGAGTTATATAGTTTGGAAATCGACATCCATATACTGGGAGTGCCATTTTATAGATTGTTAAACGTCGCCTGAAAGTATTTATGTTTCCACAATAGCTAAAGTGCTCATAGGTAGACGGAGTGTGGTCGTCGGAATGTCAATATAAGAGCACTAAAGCAGGCTCCCTTCGTCTCGGCGCGGGCTAGGGGCGTAAGTGTCGTATACACATACATAGCGGTATTTGTACCACGCCTGCCGAACGTAAATGTAGAGTCAACAATAGAATAAGGAATGTTTCTCAGTGACCACAAATGAACAAGCACATGTGGGAACTCAACAGTGTATTTCGTGCGCTGAACGAAGATTACGTTTCAATGTATTGGCTGCACCTAGCAAAGTTTTACAGTTTAACACTGTTATGTGGAAGCATCTGGTCACGTGTAGGTATGTCTGTCACTCAGTGATAGTCCTGGTTTTGTTTTGTTGGACTTGTACGGCGTGGTAGGCAAGTATGAAAGACATAAAGCTACCATCCTAGTCTTCAGAAATCTGTGGAATAAGTTTTGTATCTTAATTAAATTGTATATTTCACGGCTTACAGTGAGTGTTCGATATATTTAAAATGTTTATGGAATGTAAATTTTTCTTAAATTCGACAAAAAGCCTTAAAGGGTGTATATTAAAATTTAAGGTTAATTAAAATATGATGTATGATTCTATGTATACTAAAGGCGTCTAAAACAAAATGGCAGTGGTTGGATGCGAAGAGCTGAAGATTGGCGATTGGCTTAATGGCGTGCTATTGGAGGGACCTATTTCCAGCAATGAAAGGTGACGGGCTGATGGTGATGATGAAGGGGTCTAAAACAAAATCCAAGTTTTCTACGAGCTTTTTTACGCTTTTACAAATAATGCAAAAACGTATTTATTAGCCATATATGAAATAATTTCAATAATATAAACCTCTACATAAAACAATGTTGCAGTAAACATCAGTAAGAAATCCAATTAACCGTTAAAGTGAAACAAAGACTAAAGACAGTCCTATTTCTGTAGTCCTATCACCAATAGGACTCTGACAAATAGTCGCTTTAATAACTTATAGTGACTAACATTTCTATTCTTACAGAGCTCTGCTGGTGGGATGGAGATTCTTGTGAATATTGCCTACCTTACAACTCAGTCACATCAATTAAAATATAATAATAAGACTACTTCAACATCGGTTAATGAAACCAATCTATGCTAACATTTTATCGGTGTTTGTAAAATTCAAAGACAGACATTTATTTACGTACTTACGTAACATCACGCCTATAATTCCCGAAGGGGTAGGCAGGGGAGTGTAGCACATTCTCACCTTTCACAAGTTATGTTTACGTCCCACGAATAGGTGGTGAGTCTATTGCCATACACTGGGCACCAATTAAAACTCCGAACCAAAACTGAAAATTTCATTAGTACTCGATCCGGGATTTGAACCCAGGACCTCTTGAACGGCTGTCGCGCTTGCAACCAGCCCCCCCAACGAGGGACCTAGACATCTTAGTGATATTTTATTAACACCGTTTTAACGTATACAATGTAAAAATACTTTAGTTTTATTTCTTGTGAACTTAACATAGACATTTTATTCAACATTCTAGGTGGTAAAGTGACTTTCCGTAAGCGGCTTTCGACACCTCTTGAACGTGATGCAAAATTTTTACAAACCAGGAATTAGCAAGATTACAGGATAATAGGACGCAACATTTTTCTCGCAAGCAAGATTATCTGCGTAATGTAAATATTGATATTTCGAAAGAAATTAAAAAAATTACCAAGGCCTTTAACCAAAGCTTCCGAGGTATTTAAAACTTAACGTGACTTCATGCCTGTAATCCCCGAAGGGTTAGGCAGAGGAGCGTAGTACACTCACACGTTTCACCCGTTACGTCTAAGTCTCATGAAATAAGTGGTGAGCCTATTGTCATACACTGGGCACAGATCTAGACTTCGAGTCACTACTAGAAATTCTAAATGAGATAATTCCAATAGTACCCGACCCGGGATTTGAACTCAGGACCTCCTGATCGGCAGTCGCGCTTGCAACCACTCGATCAACGAAGCAGTTAAAACTTAACATTAAAATTAGAATTCGTTTCAAAATTTCCATCACATATATCGAGCGTTATTGTTTTTTAAGAGTATTCATATTTAGTGTTGTGAGAGAAGGTTAAAAACGAGAGATCCAATTACTCTACTTTATCCACTGCAAGATCTCACAATTTATTTTAAAACTAAAAGTGACTAGTTTGATATTCAGAACCCAATAATAAATTTATCTTCGATGTTATAAGTTTTCGAGCATATGACTGGTATTAATACCTAGTCGAGTGTTGTTTCATTCGAAATTACCACCATCATGATAAGTAGACGCTTAAAGTCGACTTGAGCTCATTTTACGGTGACTTCCACCTAAGCGACTTAAGATTTTATTTGAGTTTGTGTTTCGGGAGCTTTGAAACTCGTCTCGTCAATGTCAGTATAGCCTATCATTAGTATGAAGTAAACTTTATAGAAGCGAATGTTTCACAGCAGATAAGAAACGTAAATAATTCCAGTGTATGTAATTCCAACCTAATAAATCCTGGCATAAATATTTCCAGTATAAATAATTCCAATATAAGACTATTAACACAAGTAAATTTAATATCTTGTGTTATACCCAATACGCCAAAACATTGTTAAAATAAGACAACACAGTTCTGGCGCGAAATATTGATTTCTTTTTCTATCATTTTACAGCACATATCGCAAACAAATCTTAAGTAGATTTAGCCGAATAAATAGTTGAGCCTTAAGAGGATAGAAGGTGCGGTGTGAGGATAACAAGGCCAGGCTCTGCGAATCGTGCGGCCCCGTCGCGGATGCCGTGACGTCAGCCGGCTCCGGGCGCGGACATCCAAAAACGCATGCGTTCTTCGATACTCCCTTCGCTCTCCCCGCACGCGCCCGCCACTTCTCTGGCGGCTTGCACCACCTTCGCTCGCTCGCCCGCCCGCAACTTTCGACTCCCCGCGCCGATTCTCCAGAGTAAAACTTTCTGAGATTACCGTGCGTGTCCCGTAATGCGATGGACGTGAACAAATGAACAGTTTTAGTGACATTTACGCTATATAAACACCCGGTGTACCTTAAAAAGTTGGATGCGAAAGTTCAGGTAAGATTTGAATTTTCCGCCTCATTTAAAATTAATGTACATAATTAATAAGTTTTCGTCACTTATTTTTTAATTTTGCGTATAATATTAAAATGTCTAATAGCATCTAAGTATAAATTTTATCAGCTAAGAGATAAAGGAGTTGATGTTTAAAGTTGCGCGCTTAATCTCGCGCTTAATAACTCCTGTGACGTTCTTCTCTCTTGAGATAAACATGTTGTTCAGAAAAACAAATGTTGGGGACCGAAGTCATGTGCATCCCTTGGAGCGGTTGCGTAACTGCCTTCGCAGAGTTCAAATTTCTATGCCATTCTAACTACCTCTACAATTCATAACAACTATTTGAAAAGGAATGCTCATTATGTGCGCATTACGCAAAAAATTTAGATTAGCTTTGCATAACCATATCTGACGTAAATACCATATCGACACATTATTATTAACATTTAAAACAGACAATTTAAGGATTATAATTCTGGTTAACTTAAACCAAGAATTAAGTACCACAGAGGCAAAAATTAAAGAACATGAAGATCGAGATTTTCTAACCTAAGTATGAGTAACTTTGACTTACCACAATTAAGCTGTCTCCGTAAGAGGATTACGTCATTTATGCCATTCTTTGGCGAAGTCAAAAAAGAGACGAGAAAATGAAACATTTATTTAAGAAATAACTTTCTTATGAATCTTTGTGGGCAGGCCGAAGTACTTTTACGATGAGCCCTTTTAGATTACACAGAGACGAGAACGTTTCGTTGTGTTTCTTTTATATTTGTGCCCGAAACCAAATTTATCTATTCTCGTTGAACGAGTACTAAGTACACATTTTTGCTTTTATACGATGCTCCAAATGTAGATCTCAAGATTAGCCCTTTAACGTTGAAATTTCGGCTCAATGGGATGGAAATTGTGGCATTTAGAGGGCTGTGACGGATGAACGGATGGAGGGCGGACTGTGCGGATTTATCCAAGCGATCGCTTCTGGTACTCCACGCATTACCATTCTGAATGGGTCTCTCAGACAGTCATTTTTGATAATGGTTAAATTTCCATACGTGCACATTTAGACGAGCTTAGGTATGTGAGCTAATTAATGCGGTCAAATGTTAAACGAGATTGTTGTGTTCCAGTCGAGCGGCTTTATATTGATTCTGTGTTAGGCTCCAAGCCATGCAAAATCTCTGATTGCATAGATTAAAGTGGTGCAATAACATTAGTCTCAGTAAAACTTTTACATACAAAAAATTCCACAAAGAAAGAAAACGTACATAAGAACAAAACGTACTTTATGTAATAAAAAAATCTCACATAAATATATGGAAATTTGGAAGCACTTTACAGTTTTATGGAACTTTTATAAATATGGTGGATATTTAATAAAACTCACATTTATCGAATCAACGTATGGGTTTTATGGGCAAAGTGAATTCCTCGCAGTAACACAGCTCTCGTAACAATAAAGATAATACGCATTTTTGTTATTAAGCTCCACATTTGCGGAGAATATGATAAAGTATGCCTTATTAATTTCTCCGCTATTGAAAGAAGATCCTATTAGAACAAATTATGAGATGAACATAATATTGCTTATTTAAAACAGTCTTAAAATAATATATCTGTGGTTCTAGTTTGATTCCGTATAATCAGTAAAAGTTACAAATTCTTGACAGGTTCCTTTGTACTTGGCTCAGCTTTTTACAAATAACATTGACCTCTAATAATATATATATATATACGTATATATATATACACATATATGCATATAATTGTTATTAATTATATTACTGGCTCTGCTGGAAGAGATCTCTCTTAGGGATAAGCAGTGTCCTTGTACAACATCTCATTTGTATGATTTCTTTTTCTATTTATTTTTTTATGTGTGCAAAATTGTTAAATAAATAAATAACGATATGGTTCTTACAGAGGTTTTTTCAGGTTCGTCTCATAAATTTCTTGGTACGGTTATAGACTTGTTTAACAATTAATAGAAATGTTGGACTGGAACAATTAGGACAACATAAAATGACGAGTAAAATCAGGTAGAAATTGGATGAGGAAACCGACGAAAGGGCATAGTGGTGTTCATTACATAAGTCCTGAGTCCAACAGTGTACTGAAGCTTGCTGATGATGTACTACTACTGTCAATTTTACACAGAAATGACGCTGAAGGTTCTTGAGTTATTTTGGGTGCTTTTAGATAGCAAACCACATTATGTTCTGCACGCTTTATCATAGGCGTCTGGAGATGTTGGCTTAATAGTCTTAATGGATGACTGGCGACAGCGTTGTCTCGTTACTATATACTATTTAAATTTACTTTTATAAAACTTCAGTGAAATAAACAATAATAATGTATTCCTTTATTCTACGGTCATTGTACTCTGAATACGACCAAGGCCGTTTGACGACGCATTATCCAAAGTAGATCTTTCCATTTTACCAGTGGGCCATCGGTCACTTTTTGTAATATTGCTTCAATCTGAGCATTACAAGACCCTTGGGACTAAAATCCAGCTGTCAGTAACACTTTAGTGGTCTTCTGCTTTAGTTTATATCTTGTCCCCCGACGTTTCGTAGCGAAACAACGCAATCTCCAAGAGGACTTTATTTCCATGATATTGTTTCTTTAATATCTTATTCAAATTGGTGTGCTACTCAATTAAATTTAATTGAACTGCTATGGCATGAGATTTTCCTTTGCGGAAAATAGTTTGAGCTAAGATACGGTGGCAATAGACTACGACATTAAATATCGTAATTGAAATCGAGTAGATTTCCGCTTGTGCTGTGTCTTAGTCTATGTAATATATTTATGGTGATGGCACCAAGAATGGTCATAACACTAGTATTAATATAGATAACAATAACGAAGTAAGAAATATAACCGAATAACCTAAGACTGTCATAAAACCCATAGTCATTTGTTTCGGCATTCAGTTTAAACATGGAGTATCTGTCTGAAAGATAAAGATAACGGTTTTGAACAGTTTTATTAAGTCATCGGTATATTTGTTTGAAATATGAAGTCGGTAGTTACTCAAAAACTAACTCATACACTATGTATGAAATCTTGTCAACAAGGATTGAGCTGGTATTGGAATTTTTCACCGGGTCAAAGTGAAATTGGAAAAAGTTTATAGATTTACTCGCGCTTTTATTGCTTCCACCGTCGCTTTTACACATTCCAGGGTTGCTAACATTTTACAGCTATCGTGGTAAACACTTTACCTCTTGAAAATAATTGGATAAATATTTCAGTGTCAGTTTTCAGTATATTTTATTATCCAGCGATAATTTCTCATTGATTCGTAACTTATTCGTTTGAACATATTACGTGTTTAGCAAATTTATCTATCTCCCTTAAATTTGCGAGGTCTGTTTGGTATACCGTGAGTATGTAAGTTATTAATTAAGATCAAAGGCTAACAGTATCTAACTACTTCGTATATTAAGCCAATGCCCACATATCCACTACACTTGATATATGGTCGGTTGGTCAAAATAAATTGTTAGATAGAGCTAACACTCGAAGTAAATTTCGCTCGGCTTTAGGAGCCCATAGTTAATTATAGCCCGGCAATTATCAAGATCGATGGGACTGACAAGATTGATGACGACTTGAGGGCAGCTTTTAAATTCAGAAATAGGGTTTGGTTAACATAAGATACGCACAGAAACCAGCGTGGGTTAATTCTCTTTTTGAAAAGATTACGCAACGCGGAATTGGGCGCTCGGAAAAGCTAGCCAAAAAGTTGTAAATTGGCTGTAAATTTAGCAATTAGTTTACGTTGCGATGATAAAAAATGTGATGGTTGCGGCATATTTATGAAAAGACAATCATTTACTTCAATTTCCCTGGTGGTAAATGATCGCGGGCAACTGCGTAAAAGGTGGGAGAAGCTATGCTCTGCGATCCCCAAGACGCAAGGCCGGCGTGGGCATTATTGGCAGAATCCTCTCAAAGGAAGCCTTTGTCTAGCTGTGGACCTAAATTCATCTTCGACAATTTTATTTACGAAACAAATTTTTATAAAGATTTTTTTACAATTAAATTCGATAACTTCAGAACATTCATTTAGTAATAAAACACTGTTGAGTAAAAATTCAACATTTTAATTAAATAATGTCTTTCAGCCGCGAACATTATTGCAGTGTCCATACATAATTTGTTCCAAAATTTGCTCTCACTACACTCTTACCAGCCACACACAGTTTGCACTAACATGATCCAATAGGAACATGATAACATGATCCAATAAAGAGGCTGATGATGATGAATCATCAGACCAAACATACTCCTATACATATCTGTTGTTGTTACATTTATATTATTACATTATTACACTTACAGTAACAAATGAGCATCGATAAAATTACGAATATATTGTACGATATATACTAATTGCTTTCATCGCATAACCGTCAGCATCAATCGTAAGGGTTGGTGAATTCTTTGATCATATGTATTGTTATCCAATTAGAAAAACTTGTTACTTACAAAAGTATATGCTGTATTCCATTGTTGACACACGTGTACTGAAACTATAGATGATTTTCCGCGTATAATTCGAGTTCGATTTTATGTGTGTCGGATATATAAATATGAATGTTGTATTGAAGGACTTGTTCTGTGTCTTATTCTTTGACTTGTTCTGTGTCTTATTCTGTCACTTATTCTTTGAAGGACTTATTCTAAACACGCCTGATTAGGATGTCTTTGTCAATTACGACTCTGAAAACGACATTTATGTACGAGTTTTTCAGCCCTTTTTATCTTTCTGTTTTTGGACGACTTGATGATTTGCTTTGGTTTGGTTTAGCGGGTCGGAAGACTTTATTAGTCTTATGTGCATTTGCGAAACAAAAGGTCCTTAGCACATTTTATTAATCTGACTTGTTAATCTTATCGTTAATTTATAACTTTTCTTTTGAACCCGTGCAACTTTAGATTCGCAATAAAATATCAGATTCATTATTGAGCATTTTCCGTTGTCAGTAGAAATAGTTATCAGCATATTAGAGGTAATGGTGCTGTATATTCGTTGCAAGTGTTGTGTAGAAATGGAGTGATATTTGAGTCAACAAGTCATTGTATTCATGGAAAATGACTGTGTGGTTGAAATTAAAGATCTATGCTTCAAATTCATAATAATAATTGTTATGCAACTTTAACAGGTCGCATTTTAAATTATGTAAGGTTTTTATACTAAATTATTTAGTTATTGTCATTATAAAAATAGTTGCACATAGTTTTAAGTTTCATGAATAAGAAGTGTATAGATTTGTAAACATTTATAAACTACAGCTTGACTTTCGGTGATGGAGATGTTACCATTATTGTGCCAAGCGAGTGGTCGTCAGACAAGAAGCCGGTAGAAATATTACTGCCAAATTTATATGTAATTGCGCTCAATTACAGATACCTTAGACTTCTACAAAATGTTCTTTAGGGCGTGTAAAATATGCTAACACTCATTTGGCCTGGAGGGCAGACCATGATGGTAACCCTTCTCAAACTGAGAAAAAACCCGTATCCAACAGTGGAACGATAATACCATGGATGCTGATGTTGCTGTAGAGAGCGCATATCATGACCATCAGTGCCAGTGACAGGCTTTGTAAGTTAAAAAATAGATAATATTATACGATAGAAACAAAATTATCCGTCATTTTGCGTCGTTCGTGTGTTACGATAAATTGTTGTGAAAACTACAACAAAAATACGTACAAATCGCGAAATTAAAATCTTGTTCCTCTATTGTGGCTGCCGCAATATGTTTGACAAGGGACGGCATGTGGCAATTTCGACAAATAGCGACGAACTATCAAAATGTAATCATTTTTCCATCAGTAACACGTATTTTTTATGAAGGCTACAAGTCTAGACACAATCTCTATGTAAAAATTTGAAAGAGATCAGTAAACAAACGTGTTATTTATCAGGCATTAATCAGTTGCGAATGCTGACGGGTGCTGGTGCCAAGAGAGACCAGGGCTCACCTACCTTAACCAAATAGCTCAAGTTCTGACTAATGGGGAGATGGATGTTTCCGGAACTGGTACGCATGTACTCGTATGCTATGTGAATGTGCTAAAATTATGGGTGGTCTGCAACGATATGTACATATATTTAGCTTTTCGTACTCTCTGCCCACTTTGTAAGGGACCTGGCGTAAGGGTACGTATGTAAGTCTATGAGCCTGCTTTTCACTATTGAATAGTACACATGCAGTAACTAATTTGGTAATATTTGTATTATTAATGAAGCAGATATGTCATATTTATCGCAGCTAATTTATCAAATTTTATCTGCATTTATTACTGAATTCATTTTAACATTGTTTAATGTATTTTAGCACTAAAGCATTAGAATTTACTATTACAATTTTTTTATACTGCCATCTGATTCTGAATATTCATTCATTTATTCCAAGTATTCCAGTACGTATTAAGCGAAGGCTGATAAGCAATATACATTCATAGACTCCCAGAAATACACTGATCATTAACCATTTTTAATAAGTGATTCTTGAACATTATTCTTATTAATTGTATAATTTGATCCAACGAGATTTTAATCAATGTTTTGTGCATTGCTCTGTATCTTGTACCAAACAAGATATTTCGGAAATATAATAAACACAGTGTGTTTTGTATGTGCTGCCGATTTTGTTCAGAATTATAGTTTATGATGATTTATACTACATGTCTATGAAACTGTTTTGAAACGAAATTGTCCTTGATTCATAAAAACGCATAGCATGACGTCTGCATTTCCTTGAAAGGGTAAACAGAGGTGTGCAGTACTCCCAGGTTTCAGCCGAATTGTCCTTGATTCGGTGCTAGTGAAACAGAAAAAGTACTTAGATGTCTGTGGCTCGTTCAATTTGTGCAAGGTGAGCACCGACAACGCCACGTGATGACGTCTATTAATTAGTATGAACTTGGCTTGTTATTTTAAAGTATTTCATTTTGACCTACATATTTATTCATTCGCGTAAGAATGTACTACGAGACTATCGTGACATAATACTGAGTGTTTTCGAGTTAACAACGTTGCCTTTTATGAGGTATCCATATGTATATATGTACGTCCTTGTGTTTGTGCACGTATTTATTTAGCATTTCAAAATATTATGAAGACGTACTTTAATTGATGCTTTAGGACTTAGGCTTTTTTTTAAACTTTTACGTTCATTTGATTTGTTTTAATTTTACTTACACTTTAAACTGCCTCGTTGGTCGAGTGTTTGCAAGCTCGACTGCCGATCGAGAGGATCTGGGTTTAAATTCCGCATCAGTACTATTGGATTTTTCTAATTTAAACTTTCTATTAGTGACTCGGAGTCTGGATCTGTACTCGGTATATAGCAATAGGCTCACCACCTATTCCATGGGACGTAAACGTAACTGGTGAAACGTGGGAGTGTACAACACTCCTCTGCCTACCCCTTCGGGGATTGCAAGGTTGCGTATTGGTTTTTTTCGCTTTTCTCATTACAATGACTATAATATCTATGTGAAAACGTTAAATTCATTTAGTCTAGTTCTGTTGATTATGCATGACTAAACAAAATGTAATTAAGTCGTAAATTTGCAAAAAACAAGACAAAAACTACGCACGTAGGAGAGATAATAGCAGAAAACAGTTAATGGGAAACAAGAGCCAACAACTTGCGGACTGTATTTGTCAGAAACAAGGTCTGTGAATTGTCGGACATCCTCTCAAATGCGACAGCGTAGAATGGACGAAAAAGCGACGAGTGATAACCAATTAATCAAACTCAGCCTGTTATTTTTCAATTTCCTCCTCAAATGTACAAGTATTTTTCGCATTGAAAAGGGATGTTAAGCTTCAGCCAGTTAGGCGTTAGTGTGTAAATATAAATATTTGTTCTGTGTGACCACTTTTATTTATCTGTTAATGGTTTATGTATGTGGATATTAATTAAATAATTAGTTTTCTTATAATAGGATACACGGAATAGCCACTGTACGGTTGGGTCTTACAGATTCAATAAAACATGCAAAGGCGATGATAAATAGCCATATAAAATTGTGTTAAGCTCCACACGGCTCTGTAGTAGAGATAAAAATAGCTGGGCCGGGAAACTGAGAGGGAAAACGACTGAATAATAAAAAAAATTAACGTAACAAAACGCCTGTAATCCCCGAAGGGGTAGACAAAGGAGTGTAGTACATTCCACGTTTCAGCAGTTACCTTTAAGTCCCATGGAATAGGTGGTGAGCCTATTGCCATACACCGGACACAATTCGAGAC
>DWJK01003003.1:0-13740 GCA_018248815.1 Croniades pieria auraria
AGCAAGTGATATTTAAATTTAAAACGCACTTTTGTAAAGAGGTGCGCGCCATGGATTTGAACCCAGCACCCCCGGACCGAGAGGCTGAATTCTTAACCATTAGGCTATCACTGGTTTTTTATCTATCACTGCTTTTATATTAGTATATTATTGCTTATGTATTATTTATTATAACAAATTAACTTTCACTACCTCGTTGGGCTTGTGACAGCAAGCGCGACTCCGGAAAATAAGATCCTGGGTTCGATGCCCGGATCTGGCAAAGTATTGTTGTGTTTTTATATATCTAGTAGTAGCACGACGCTTGGATTTTCATCTCATTGTATGTTAATAGGCTCCCTCGCTATTGCATTTGACGTATACCATAACTAGTGAAAAGTGAGTATACTAAACTTATCTTCTTGTCCCTTGGAGGAAATAGAGGCGTGAAGATATGTTGTGTCAATTTAAGTTTCATTTTGACTGAAGTCTCATGGAAAATTCATGATTTTGTGTACGGTACAAATACTAATGATACAAATATGTATAAAGTTTTTTAGAAAATTTTACAACTGGGCAAAAAATTCAGATAATATAAAATAAATTATTAAATTACAGAGTAATTCATTTGCCAAAACCTATTCACTAACCCTGTAAGGAATGTATACTCAGACTGTAAAGACTAGACTAGACTAGACTGTAAAGACTAGACTATACCTAAAGACTTAGACTATAAGAGTGCAGGAAAATGTGTCCCTATTCACACAAAAACTATTCTAGTTTTCGTGTCTGTTAATGATCTAATAGACACGAAAACCACATAATGATGACACGTTTTCAAAAATCGGAATTATACTTTACTTTTCTTATTCAATATACAATTTAGCCAATGTTGCGTATTGGCCGATAATTGAGGTCCCCGGATCGTAATTAAATGTCCGATTCGATTCGGATAGCCGTAAAATCGGCTCCATACAGCTATTAGCAGAATCAAGGTAAACAGATATAGATATATAGGTTAACCTTAATAGTTTATTTAGGGAGATTTGGAGATATCCATTTAGGGACATGTTCGGCTAACTGAATTGATTGGGTTAATTTGAATAGATGGATTAAGGTTCGTGTAAGGTTTGGGTATATTTATTTGTGGGCGTCAAATACGCTGTTTCTGTTTGATTTATCGTTGATAAGTAAATTATAAAAATGATCGTGTCGAACTAAAATGCATAAGAAGTGAACTGGAAGTGCTTAGGATATATTAATAAAAACTTAGTATTCGAATAATTTGTTTTTATAAAGAAAATTAGGCAATACAGCTAATTATACCTGTGAGTTGAATTCGTAAATTTATATTTTATTTATTTAGTATTTATTGTTATCGACAAAGTTATCAAAGTTATCGACATAGCCCAAAGGATTAGCAAACTGAAGTGGCAGAGGGCTGGTCACATCTGTCGCAGAACCGATAGCCGCTGGAGCAGACGTGTTCTGGAGTGGATACCGCGACTTGACAAACGTAGCGTGGGACGCCCTCCAGCTAGGTGGTGTGACGATATACGCAAAGTGGCCGGCAGTGGTTGGATGCGAAGAGCCGAAGATCGAGCTGTGTCGTGCCGTTGGAGAGGCCTTTGTCCAGCAGTAGACGGGAGCAGACTGATGATGATGATGATTTGTTGATGATGATGATTTGTTGATGATGATGATTTGTTGACGATGATGATTTGTTGACGATGATTATTTGTTGATGATGATGATTTGTTGATGATGATGATTGTTAATGTACAGTAAGGTTGTTGAGGGCGTACTTAACGTTTAATAGTCTCTGCCAGTCAAACAATATAATTAAATTTTATTCAAATTGTTTTTTTTGCAATTACTATTTAATGATCCTGAAACATTTCCTTGTGTTAAAAAGACCTAGAAATGGTAGATTTTTATTTGATTATTTAATTTGCAGTTAGGTTTACAATAATAGGTAGGTGTTTTTGCCGGTTTGTCCAGCAATTGTTTAAAAATAAATTTACTTTGAATATAGAAAACAAGTCAATTCTTACCCGCTTTTAAAAAGGAAAACGACATAATAGTTTTCAAAATTAATATTGTTTTAAGTTACTATACAGAAATGGGTCGTTATTAAACGAATTAAATTCAAGTTTAGAAAACTCTGTCAATAAATGCAAACTTACTGTGGATTATTGCAAAAGTAAATCTTATTTAACTACAGTTTTTTTCATAACATTATCATAAGTCTCCAAAATGCAACCTTTTAAAAAACTTACGCTCGATTTCAACATTTTTAATACCGCTAAGTGAACTCAGGCAATTTCACAAAAAGCCAAAAGAGATAATCCCGTGTAATTTGCGGGAACCATGCTTAAAATAAATGAAACGAAATTTTCAGTTGGAACGAATATTGGATCAAAATTACTATACTGAGTCCTCCGCTGAATTTAGATTATCAGAGAAACGGTAGCCGACCAATTGGAATCAATTATCATAATAAAGAGGCCGTGTTTAAGAAACTTAAGTGAACAAGATTCTACCAATTTTTGCGTACAATGACTAATTAACAATCTTATTGCGTAAGCTGGCCAGGTAACGCTATTAAGAAGATAATTGGCTATGAATAAAAACGAAATATTCACCCAGAATATATAATGGGCGGCTGAGAGTCGTAAATATTTGATTGACCAATATCACCGAGAATGGTACTGGAAATAAGGCTCGGTTCACATACAATCTCCAATTATAACAGGGAAAAAATGAATGTGACAATTAATCAAGAACAATGGACGATCGTTGAAATATTACTATGCGACTTTAATCTTCCATCTTAGACCTAAACATGACGAAATCACACACATATGTATGTAAATCATCATCATCATCATCACCATCATCAGCCTATCTCAGTCCACTGCTGGACATAGGCCTCCCCCAATGAGCGCCATCGCGCCTTGTCCTCGGCTTGTCGCATCCAGCATCTGTCTGCAGCCTTTCGCAGATCGTCATCTCACCGGGCCGGAGGACGTCCTACATACACTCGTATATAAATTAGTTTTTATATTTTTTTGAAGACGAAGGTCTTTGTAAGTTAGCTGTCTCGAAGGTCATTAGAAGTATGTTAGTAATGGTAACTGTTTCATCTCATCAGTAGTTCAGTGTGTTTGGAGCAGCGTATTGCCCCTTGGCACGATCCTGCGTACGTCATGGAGCCTACGGGTAATAGTAAAATTAAAATAAAAAAAAACTTGAAAATCTTAAGTAAAATTTTATTACATATGATTTTTTTTTAATGTATTTGTATTAATGTTGAATGTTAAATTATGGAACATGGGCATTCGTTACATCTTTTCTAGCAGACACTCCGCTGGAAACTTCGTCTTAAACAACTATTAAAATAAATAGAAAAACATGTCATACAAATGATCCCGCTGTCACTTCTGCGCTCAGTATAGTCATTTGTTCTCGAAGCTAGCCGTCCGGGTGATGATAGATGTGTAAGGGAGCGGCATTGAAGTGATCGTAATGCTCCAACCTTTAACAAATATCAGCAGGGCGGCGGCTGCTGGCGGGCGACTGCGGCCCGGTGCAAGCTGCTTATTAACGGAGGTGAGTTACTACCCACTATCGTAGACGTTTTAAGTCGGTTCGCGTGTAATGAATTATTAAGCAAACTTCTGAACAGTTTAATAAATGGGGCCGCCGAGCAATTTGTAAGATCTTGATGTAACGGTAATTAGGGGATTTATTTGCAAAAGTTTTAAAAGTGAATTCAGTGGATGGTAGTGGATGGGAGCGGTCGAGTTGGCGGTTCCCTTCGCAAGTCATCCGTCACCGTCGCCCATCTAAGTCAGCTTTTTTAACCACGACTTGACGTTTTTTCAAGTGACCTCTCCTCTCCAGGCGAGGTACTCATATAATATTTTTAATACAAAGAACTCAATTAGCATATATAATTATTTATTGTAGTCATGCTGGAGTTCTGAGACAGTCACTAATAAACGGAGTTTTTCGATGTTCGAAGTCGGACGTATTTTGTGACGATTCTCGAGCAGCATCTTGCCATAAAATAAGTGAAATATAAAAATATACTTCATTGGAATGTGCTATAGTTCTATTTTAAACGCAATTAAAATCTGCCCCGCTCTCCGAGCCACTGTATTTGCAATGTTCTTTAGAGAATATTGCGAAGAACCTAGTAACTCGCCACGGTTAGCTAGACACCTCGCTATGATGATTTAATAGCAATGCACGGATGCGTCGCAGACAGGTAGGTAGAGTCAGATGACTTAAGGGAAAGTGCATTTATCTCAAGTGGCAAGTTGATTTCTGCGGGTTATAAGTTGTGCAGTGTGCCATGCGATATTTCTCATCGCCATTGGGCCAAGTAATATTTAATTTTTGAAAAGATGAGCTGCACGCCAGGACACCAACCCAGGACTCCCAGAGCGGCAGTTCATTTGTAACCGCTAGGATATCATTGTTTATTATTGGTACTCATATTTGTGTTACTGCACATTTTTATCTTGGCCTTTCTCATAAAAGCTTATGGTTTCGGCTGCCACAGCAGCCTAGCGAGATTGCGTACCGACGTGGAGTGGGCCGCGCCGACGCCGCCGCCGTCAGTTCTCGCGCTATGCAAATTTCGATCCTCGCGCCGCTCTACTGCTTAGCATTTCAATGCGATAATTCCACCCCAATTATGCTAATTAATTAGTTTTGATAGTCGTTAATTGAGATACCCTGTAAATAAGTAGGCTTTACAATTTTCTGCAAATACAAAGGGTACTAAATACGATACGACCAGCAGCAGATAAGGAACATCCGTGCAGTCGGTATTAATAACAGCATCTTAGGCAGTTTACGCGAGCCCATCTGAGCGCAGGCTAGATATAGGCTGCGGTTACATAAGCAGGGAGCTGTCTACATTTCTAATTATATAATTATGTAGGAAATGTTTACACCGTTATCACGCGAATATTTGCCCTAAACGGGAAGCAAGTCCGCAACTCCACTCGGTAGCAAGGGTCATTAATAATTATATCGACGGGCGATTCAATTTATAGGACATACTCGTGTACTGAACTTGGAAACATCTGACCAGGATCAAATAGACTAGTCACCTCGACGCGAGCAGCGATTGGATAGCCACGGATGGCCACCTGCTCGTAAGTGGTCACCGTCCCCTATGGACATTTGCAACACCCTGGGAATGGCCAATGCTATGCCGGCTAAGTAGGAGAGCTTTTTTTGCGCTTTTCTTCAAGAACCCCGTGTCATAATGCACCGGGAAAACCTTAGATGGAAGGTCAAATAACGCAATATCTCACCTGTAATCTCCGAAGGGATAGGCAGAAAAGTGTAGTACACTCCCACGTTTTACCAGTTACGTTTACGTCCTATGGTGGTGAGCCTATTATCATACACCGGACTCAGATTCAGACTCCGAGACACAACTAGAAATCCTAAATTAGAAAAATAAAATGGTATCTGACCCGGGATTTGAACCCAGGACCTTCCGATCGGCAGTACCACCACCTTCCGATCGGCAGTATCGACCACTTGACCAATGAGGCAGTCATTATTTCTAGGATAATGTCTGTGAAATTATTAGTTAACGAAATATGCATCGGACGCTTGCGAATACAATTACCGCTAAGAGGTTACAACCAGATAATTATGTAAGCATATTATAGGGAATTTTCTTATAGAAAATATATTTTTGCGACCTTCAATTTTTCGTCATAATCTGTAGTTTTCTTCACGAATGTTCTTGGCAGTAAAATGAGAATATTTCTAAAACGTAACACGACTAGAACAAGCCGATACTAGAGCCAGGCCAGGCGTCGTCCGGCCCCGGACGCGCGCTCGCCTCTACTGGTATTGAAGCGCGACAGCATCGCACTGCTCGTCACATTTTACAATCGCATTGTACATGCTATTTGTATTTCTTGTTCTAATAATAATTATCCTGGTTGGGAAAAGCATTATAGCGTTTTTCTAATTTGAAATCCCCAATAGTAACGTGTAGTCCGTGCTTGTGCCTGGAGCTTCGCGATTGGTTCGTCTCCATGGTGGGCCCCAGAAAACAACTTTTAAATAGGGGGTGTCCTATATTTTCTTCTTACCCCTTCCTATCCTTTGTCTTCGACGAAATATATGCGTGATGTTATGTTGTATTTTAGCCTTAAGCAAGTATTTATTGAAATTGATGCTCAACCAAAAATAATTGTGTTGCCATCAAAATGTAACGATGTGTTAGTCAGCTATTTTATGGACGTGTTATTTTAAAACTCAGTGGAATAAATGCAAGTCTCTTAACATAGCAATACACCAATACACAAGGGTTGTTCTTGCGGAAGTTCTTCAAAATATAGAGGAATTTGCGCACGCAATGGACATTAACTGAGGATCTTCTTCAGTTTTTATTGTCATAGTAAAGTTGTGGAAGAGAGCTTAATTTACAACCATTCAGTCGAAACCAGCCAGTAAGCGCCGTCCTCGTGAGAACCTAGATCCTCGTAAAAAGCGACCTTGTCCCACTTCATCACCCTGGCCACCGCACTCCACACCGGGAAGGGCGTCGGGCGGAATGTTGCTTAAACATCCCTCATCTCACTGAACGTCTAAGCGTTTGCCCTTTGAAGTTTTATATTGGCGCAGAATAGAACGGAAAAGGATTTGACTTTGGAGAGAGCGAGGGGTTTCTCAAGCACAGCTGGTCATTGTTAGTGGTTTAACGAATGCGCTAACACCAACCAGTTTTCTGTGTGAGGGCCGCACTATCCCTCCCGCAGCCGGCACGCGACGTACTGCTTTTTATCGGAGAAAAAAACATACTTCCTTGTTATTCAATTTAATAACGTGATTTTTAGGCAGTATTTTATGTTTCACTATCATTTGTTTATCTTGGATTTGACCTGAAGTAGCTCGCAGGGACTTTAAATGTGATTACGACAATTGTTATTCACTATAAACTATCAGTGTGTGTATACACTATCCGTATATACTCTATCCGTGTCCACTCTATCCCTGTGTACTCTATCCGTGTATACTCTATCCGTATATACTCTATCCGTGTATACACTATCTGTGTATACACATCGATATACACTAACTGTGGTCTGCAGTTTCACCCGCCTATAATGGAAAAGAAACCTCAGTATTTTTACATATTTTTCGTGTGGTTTAAATATACAATATATTGGTTTTCGCCGCGCCTTACCACAGACGTACACTCGAACAGAAAATTGCATTATTTTAATATTACGTTATCTCCTATTTATAAAACAAAGTTTGTCGTCATAAAATGGATTTTAAAATTAACTAACTTGCATTCGTAAGGATTAATATGCCATACCTTGAAGTAATGCTCCTAAATCATCTTCTAATGTTCAAGCGTATGTTTTACGGAGGCTTATTTATAACAGATAGATAGTTATGTGGTGCCGCGCACTAGATCTACTAAGAACCAATATTTGTGCAGTACATTTATTAACGTTGTACTGAGAACCACGACAGCGAGCGTTGCTGAGGCATTTCGGTAGCGCCTTTCCGTTCGACTTGCTTTACAAATATCAGTATTAAAGGCCACCTCATGGTTGTGGCGTCATCGTTACATACGTACAGCGTTATTCCGCGCCGGCTCACACATTCTTCAAAGAGGTGTTATGTTGGCGCATATGGAACTAACATATTGATACAGTAAATACGCGATGCTGACTTCGGCAATTCGTTGATAACATAACATTTACTAAATACAGTAGCCCGTCTAGTAAGAGCGTAGACTGCCGTGCGTGGGCCCGCGCCGCGGAGGCTGCGCTGATCCAGCTCAAGTTGTGCTTGCCTCGTATTACAGCTTGGCTCTACAGCTTTGGGGAACGGAATATTATATACGTTGTATATAAATCGATAAATAGACATATAAAATTATACTCGTATGAATTGGTGTTTTCTTAACAGTCGTATTTAAAAAAAATACTGTGTCACCAGACTTTCGGTGTTATTTCTAGTAAACTAGGTCATATAATTACAATTATTACATTAAAAAAATGTTCACGCCTGGTTCTTTACGGGGTAGGCAGAGATCACCGAGTACCAAATACCCTTACGAACCTGCCGTGCTTCTTTCACATTCATCATTCTCTTCACAGATGCACGCCGGTTTCTAGCCAGCATCTGGCCTGTTTGATCAAGAAAGGTGAACCTTGCCCTGTGTCGGCACTTGCGTCCATTAATATGTAGTTACTAGTTAATTATGCGTATCGAAATTCATTTCGAAAAGAGCATGACATTATAAAGTGTATGTATTGGATAATGTTAAATTACATTTAGAGGTAGTACGAGCATAAAATGAAAATTGAAACACGATGCAACCAGCAAGTGGACGTCAGTTCACAACTTCTAAAACGAGCGCAAAAATCAACGAACAAAAGCATAAAGAATTAAAGAGGAACATGCAACAAAAGTGCATGTGAAACGTTTAATCCCTTTGCGTTTGAGAGAGATTTTGTGACAGTGGCTCCGGCCCGGGTGAGGCGGCGCTCGGGTGAGGCGACGCGCGGGGTGAGGCGATGCGCGGGGTGAGCGGCGACCGGCGGGTGACGCGTCGCTCGCATTCAGAGGAGGAGTCGTGAAATTCACTGCACAGAATTCTACTAGATTTGGGGTCGCCATTTTTCTAACAATTTTAGTTCTCGATGTTAAATATTTGTCGGAATATCCGAATGAGAAATGTCAACTTAACATGAAACCATTTTATGTACGACGATAGATCCTTAGTATAACACAAGTTAAAAATGAAAAAGAGCAAAGGAAAGTTCGCCGGCGCGAGCGCTGGCGTGGCGTGCTGTCTTCAATTGCACAATTTTAAACTTATAGCGCTTGCAGTTTGCATATTTGATGGCTAATTGATGCCGCTATTATTAACCCCTCCACTCTCTATCCCCTATCCTCCTTCCATTCTACGGAACATGAATTGATTTTAATTTAACTTTTCGATCATTGCCCTATGAAATCTTTCTTTTTCAAGCGCATAGTGAAATTTTAATAAAAAAATACATCACGCTTTTTAATGTTTAAAATTTAATTCTACGGGATTTCAATGTTTGGACAGTACCTTTGTCCTTACACGCGTCATACGTAAAAGTAACTAACCTTGGGTGTAGTCCACATAGTACCTTATAGTCCACGTGATGAAGTCCTAGACTTTCGTAAGTCTAATACCGCAAATACGGCTGACCATAAATGTTGTGTTATTAACAACCGTTGCTGATATTTGTTGTGTAAATAAAGCTCACACCGCGGAAATGTTTTTATTGCGCGAATAACGTGGCGCGTAAGTTGCAGTTGGAACTTTAATATAAGTTTAATGCGTTGCGAAAACCACTTAATTTGCGAGGCGGCTGAAAAACTTTCAATTCGTTGAAACACCGCAAATTACGCGGATCAGGATTTCCAGTTGAAACTTTGAACATCAGTTTTACGACGAATATGCAGCACCAGCACCAGCGACGCGCTCGCCTGCTGCTGTTCTGCTCAGCAAGATTTACTATTTTTGCAGTAACGTTGTCAACGACTGTTGTTATTATGTTATGATAGCGTTTCCAGAAAAGTGTTGTGATTTTATATCAGGTCTTGAGTTCCAGCAGCAAATAATTTACGACTCGGGGTGTAGAATGTAATCATTTCTACGTTGACGATATCAAGTGCGACAAATCGTTAATGATGTGGATAATTAGCAACTTCAAGGTACGGTCTTTCCGGGGGAACCCATAACTCGCAACCATACTCCACCGCCGCTGTAAAGACTGGCAGGCTCAACTGCGGGAAGTCTAAATGTGTTCTACATGGCAACGTATTTAGTAGTAAGATTTATTCAGCCGTCCGCAGCAGTGTCCTGTGGGTCCGATGGTGCTGAATTCAATGTAGCAGTAATTAACTGCTTCTGTACGACGAATATTCTGGTCGTTTTACAACCATAGAGAAAGCTCTGCGAGAACGTGAGAGATCGCAAAAACGCATCCGAGCTCATTCATGATCCCGCACTTCGCAAAAACTCTAATGACGCACTCGTGTGTGAGCAGCTTAACGTAATGTTCGCGAAGCTGCTCTACATTAATGTAACTGTTCTTCGTACCGTGTATAATGAATGAAATCACTTAAGTACGTCTAACATATGTAGACCACAGCGAGCAAACGAGATCGCACTTCAAGATTAGTGTAAGTGAACTTGACGGATTATGTACCAATTCGTCAAGAATAATTGGAAAAACATTTATCGGTTGGTGGTTTAGACTGCCTCGTTGGTAGAGTCGTTGCAAGTGCGAATGCCGAACGGGAGGTCCTGGTTTCAAATCCCGGGTCGGCTACTACGGAAATTTTCTAATTTAGAATTTCTAGTGCTAACTCGGAGTCTGGATCAATGCTCGGTGTATAGCCATAGGCGCATTACCTATTCCACGGGACGTAAACGTAACTGGTGAAAAGTGGGAGTGTAATACAATCCTCTGCCTACCCCTTCGGGGATCACAGGCGTGATGTTACGTTTACATTTATTGGTTGCATACTTACATGTTTGTTGATAAAATGTTTTAACATTTTGTAGAAAAAATAAGTTAAATAGAAAAAGAGTATATTTTGGTAAAGTGTCACAGCAGTAAAGTGTAAGTATATACAACAAAAGAGCAATAAGACGCGAAGGCCAGGTCGCGGTGGAACAGAACTATTGGAACATTCTTTTGTTTGTTCCTTCGGCCGAACGGGCACAATGAAGAACATTGTTTGGGTTAGCAGAGCCGGCGGCAACTCGGATCGCACATAATGATCAAGTGGTTTATTCAGTCTCTGCGAAGATTTTCAACACTTCTTTTCCATTGTATCTTAAAACAAAGCCGAAGCGTTGGAGGTAATTACCAGTTCACGCAGCTTGGAATTATGATCAATATTAAAGAGAATTAGTCATAGAAATGGCAACATTATCAATATTAAGTCCATATGATAGAATGTGTCTGTAAACTTTCAGAAAGAGAATACCAGAAGTTTAAGACGAACCACAAAGGACTTCACTTTAAGTGACTGACTGTCTCGTTGGTCAAGTGGTTGCAAGCGTGACTGCCGATAAGAAGGTCCTGGGTTCAAGTTCCGGATCGGATACTATTAGATTTTTCTAATTTAGAGTTTCTAATAGTGACTCGGAGTTTCAGATCTGTGCCCGGTGTATGTCAATAGGCGCATCTCCTATTCCACAGGACGTAAACGTAACTGGTGAATCGCGAGAGTGTATTACACTTCTCTGTCTACCTCTTCCGGGATTATAGGCGTGGTATTATGTTGATGTCACTTTAAATGACATCCACTGTCGCCAAAGTCTACGATTTTCTGGACATTAGTGTAAAAACACAGCATTTTGTTATGCATGACGCCTGTGGGCCGTCGTTGCGGAAGAGATTGGAATGACCGTGGGGAATGTTTCCGTAGCAGGTGTTCGCATGCTCGGCCCCGGGAGCTCGCGCTGTAAAAGTTAAGATTCAAGTAAATTATCACTAACAGGTCACTTTAGTTGAATAAACTAGCCTTGGATGACTGGTACCTCGAAGTCTTCGGAGTTACTACGTAGTTCTGTAATGAGACGTAATGTACGCCCATTATAGATGGGAGATAAGAAGTTTTTGTATTTTATTAGCTGACGTCTCGCATGGCGTGTCTGCGCGCTCGCCGCGGCCGGCGTGCGAGCCTCCGCTACGCAAATTGCACAGAACAAGATCTCTATTACATGAGGCAATGGTAGCGTGGCACGCGACGCGCCGACTGGGTCGCAGTGGGGCAACGTAGTCCGAGTCGCTGCACGCGAGCGGGGCTGGGCGCGCACACGTCGCTAGGGCCGTCGTGGCGCTAACGCTTGGAGAGTATGTTATGACGCGCGACTCGTGCGATTATGAGCGTGTTTTGCGATTGGCTTAATTCAATTCGTTTCACTTATTCAGCAAATAGGCGGGTGCGTTTTTATCCCGGCGATAAAATCACGGAGGGCGGCCGGCGAGGGAATTTGCGGTAAGTTTCCTACGAGTCATAAAAGAATGTTCATTTTCGCTACGTGTCCAATATAATGAAGGTACGTACGTGTAGCGACTTTATGTATCGGCTTGTTCGTAATTCTAAGATTCCGACGAAGATGAAGATACACACTACATGCCCTCTAGGCAAGTTTGGGCAAGCAACTGATATAGACGCTACTGATGGCACTTGTTCGGCACTCGTGTTTCCGACCATCAGACGGGGTGTAAATCGAAGTGCATAGGTAAAGAGCACACAGTGTAATATTTCAACGAATAGAATAATTTATTGCAGAACCATTCATTGCGTGCTTTTAAAATTTAATGTGAGCACAGCTACAGCCACAGTGCACGGCCATGCAATGTGCTTTATTGATGTTCGTCTGAACAACTGTGCGATTGTGTAAAGTTGTCAAATTAACTTTGGACACTTCGTCGCGTCGTTATAGTTAGATCTGGTGAGTGTATGTCACCGCGGGACGGGCGCTCGCGTCACGGCAACACTCGCTGTTAGTGTAACTTATGTGAAACTGACACAAACGGGAGTGTCGCGCGTCAACACACGGGGGCGCGGCGCCGGACTCGGGCGGACTTTAAAAGCACTTATGTACCCTCTTCCGAAGGAACTTCCAATTCACACATTGTGTACATTTATGACAGTTTGATACAAACAAATTGGTAGGTGTGCTTGCTCTCAAACGTGTAACAATTTAGCGAAAGGCAAGTGAGTACGTACAAGTATTATCAGCGGTCCGAGCCGAGCAATTGAAATCAATTTACGATTTAAAACATTTTAAAATATTCCAACACCCAACACGCTGCGCTCGCAACAAAGTAGTGCGCGAGGCCGTCCGTCCGGAAGGTCCCCTCGCACTAGCGCGCTAGCCCACTCGCCCGCTGCTGGGCGCCAGTAGAACACGATGAAGTAAGATCCGAAGTGACGAATAATATTACTTTACATATTTCTATTGCATCTGAGCAACAACTACCCTTGCTGCTGTGGGTTTTAGATAGCACTACAGCTACATTTATTTACAGGAGTCAGTGATCTGAAGGAACCATTACACCGGCAACTCTCTGGCAGGCATCAGTCTGTTACATACTAGAGCCTTTGTGCTGAGAAAAGTCCTACCAATACAGGTGAGCGCAGCGCAGTGCGTGCAGACCGCAGGCGGCCGCGAGGCGCACTTTCATGCGCTCACAAATATATTTTAATCGAGTTAAAACTGTACATTTCAGAGGCGGCGCCCGAGCCTGCTTTTTATTTATAAGCGTTGGACGAATTTTGTACTCGATAAAAATTCAGTTAACATTTCTAAATAACATTTTTAACAAGCGCTCTCCGGAATAGTATGGAGCGTGAAATGCTCTCTCTGAAGTAACCGTGTCGCTCGCCAAATTGACCCATTCGTGAATATCGATGACTTAACTTTTTTATTACCAACGAATTACTAACGACGGCTAATGAACACAACTCGTGTGAGCGACGAACCATAGACAATGATTTCGACGGTCACTGGGCCGAGTGACATTTACTGTATCATTGCGCAAAATCAAAACAACTACTTAAGCGGTACGCAAAGTGTGGTCACAGAAAAAAAATTAAAATGAATTAGAAATTTTTGCAAACCGCCTCCAACCGGTCAGATTGGAGGTCGTTGGGGGAGGCCTATGTTCAGCAGTGGACGTCCTGTGGCTGAAATGA
>DWJK01003004.1:0-13739 GCA_018248815.1 Croniades pieria auraria
TGCGTGCTGCTATTGATAACTGGCCTCAACGTTTAAAGGACTGTACTGCAGCCAATGGAGACCACTTCGAATAAGCTCTATGTATTTCTAATGGTTTTATATTAATGTATTAAACTAACACACTGTAATAGTAATAATTGTTAGGTACAATAAAAAAACGTTGTTTTTGTTTGTAACAATATTTATGGCAAGACTAAGTATAAACGAGTACATATGTAGATACCGCAGGGCGGCTTGTGGCGAGCTGTTGGTGAGTGGCGACACCACGGTCCTTATTGCTCCAGGGGAGATCATTGTTCCTCGTCTTCGTTGTACGGAGTGGATGACAAAAGGAACAAACCCCGCCTCTGACCATTTTCAACCGGCCGGTCAGAGTGGAGACGCAAGAGCTAGACGCTCGGGGGATTGCCAAGTAGGGTTTGAACACTCCCGGTAATCAATTACGACGAAGTAATTGTATTCCACCACTCGGCAGCCTCTAGCCACTCGTGTAGCTCTAGTCAAATCTTGAAAGAGCAGTACATCCAGCTAGTGGCGAGTCACCATCTGCCTTTGTATATAGCAGTCGAATTGGCAGATGCTTATAATTTTCGTTGGTTCAGTTATTTAGTTTTTGTTCTTCTCGATAAGCTACCTTTGCCTTAATTAGTTTATATTGCATTAGCAGCCTTCACCACTTTGCAAAAGTTGGAAGCTCATAGTAAAATGCAATTATAACAGATGAGTGGCTGAAATAATCAATTTTTTTTTCCGAATAACGAAATTAGGATCACAACAACCCTCATCTTACAGTAACCCTTCGGTCCTTTTGCAAGAGTTTACGTTGCTTACTGTTTTTAAGCAGTTTTTTTTTTACTAACAAGGATTGAGTAATCAAATAATATATTTGTAACTTGCTCTTTTAACAATACCCACAAATAATAATAGGGCTTAAGCTGTTCTAAACATAATTTAAAATAGGTATTTCATATTCTTAAATATTATTCTATATTTTAAATCTAAATTTATATTTAGAATGACTTTGAGAAAAAGTAACTGCACCATTGGATTTCGTATACAAATCTTATGATCGTGTTAGTGTAGCATTCTAGCTTAACTGATTATTTCGATCTACACTTGGTTGTTTTAATTGGTATTAAAATTTAGTTTCTCGGCAGCCTCCATTTTATTATAAGATGTAATTAATCGATAATAAATATTTCATAGAATTTGTACACACCAAAAAAAGAAAAAAATTGTATATAGATAACATAAAACGTAAAAAAATAAAAATATAAGATAAAAAAAACGAACAAAAAAAATACAAAAACCTCAAAAAAGTGTACTCTTGTAATTTTCATCGTAATGCTTTTTTATTAGGATCTACATATGTACATATTATACGGATTGACAATTAAATGACAATTTCAGTTTCTAGTATTCAGATGTGATAAGTTCCATACATGTCTTGTTAAATGACATTTGTCTGGAAACAATGGAAGGCGTGAAAGGGAAAAATACGAAACTTACATTTGTACAAAATGCGTCTGTTACATTTACAATTACGTAAAAAAGATTTGTTTCGGAATACATTAAACATAGAACTTAAAAGTTTTCCAAAAAGACTGCCCAGACACGAGATGAGAATGAAGCAAAATCATTTTTTTTAAATGTCATTTATACAGGTGATTTCACAGTATCATCATTTCTGTGAATGCGAAACTCATTTAATATTAAATATATGTATATTAAAAACGCGTTGAATAGCATGTCCAGCATGTCCAGCATGTCAAGCAGTATGCAGGAAAACTTGTCATCGGCCTAAATTTTAAATCATAGATCAATAAATTGAGGAATAATTGATTATAATCAGAGTAATTTAATGAGCGGTAATAATAAAATAGATTATGGTAATGTATTAAGACAACATTCGCAGTATTGCTGTGATAAAAAGTAGAAGTCGCAGAACGGCAATGTTTTCCTATAGTTCGAATATTAATGAATTTAACACTAACTGGAACTGGCTGCAAATCCATTTTTGTTAAGAAAAAATCCACCGTAAGAACTAGAAATATTATCAACACTTTTGAAGTTCTTTAATAGTAAAACAAATTTGCGATGAATATGTTTGTTCTTCAGTTTTTATTTAAATTATTTTTAATTCGATTTATGTTTAATCATCTTATAAAAATACCCTCCCTAATAAAATAAGACCCGTAGTAACAAATCTGGTAAGAAATACAATTATTACTGAGACACAAACAATAGTCCTTACGTTTTATTAAAACAATCATTTGTTAATACAATTATTAATCGTTTAAATTTAGTTAGTACAATCATTAATCGTTTAAATTTAGTTAGTACAATCATTAATCGTTTAAATTTAGTTAATACAATCATTTGTTACTACAATCATTAAGTGTTAATACAATCATCACGATAGGCTTGATATTTTTTCATACCAGTTGGGCGAGTTCACAAAGGTGACATTATATTTAAATACTGCAACTCTATCGCATTAGGCATTCCCTGTAATGATAGCGGTGATGATAATAAATAAAACTTTAAATCACATAATTTAATTTCAAATTTAAATTTTATTACATTAATTTCAATTGTGAAATTCATTAAAAACAGTAATGATTCGAACTCTAGATGAAGCCCGCCTGTTGACGCATTGTAATATAACTCATCTGTCATTGTTTCGGCCATTCACTACCATTCCAAGCATTAAAATCTATTACTCACTTCTCTCGGGTAGCAATCTGTGATTGATGACAAGCTAAATATCAGTCCTCTTGTGCTGTAGAAATACCTACAGCTTCCATATGCTTAAGACGGTCTCTATATACTTAACAATAGTCCTGGTCGCTGATTGCAACATTCTTATTAAAACTAACACAGGTGTATGTACTGATGAACTGATTAAGAAGTTGTACTTCTTTGGCGTAAATTAACTGAACTTGTTTATGTTTTTAAACAAATTCGTTTTTCGACTCTTATTATTATATCATCTCGCTAGGTTTCTTAAGGAATGAGCAGATAGCACCGACTGGTTAAAATATCTATGCTCGCAAACTTGACTTGCTTCTTCTACCTTGATCTCTGTCTTCATAGTTTCACGCAGGTTACAAAGGCTTCTGTCTCCATCAACCAGTATCTGACGCATTTGGTGTATCTTCACTATCTGCACTGAATTGTCTAGTTCAGTCGTAATCTTCCTCGGCTTCTGTATCCACCCAGTTGCTTAACTATTAAGTCATTATGTATAGTTGACACATCATTAAAAAGCTGTGATTTAAAATGTATAGCAAGGGGGGATTTGTAAAAAAGTATTTAGAATTAAAATATTACGTAATTATTATATGAGTAATAGTTTTAAAGGTTCTAGTTGAATTTGTGTCATAGCATAAGGTTGAACATCGTTTGAATAAGTATTGTAGTTATTCATGAATATGTCCGTTCTTTCATTCGTTTGTTTCATCATTCGTTCGTGTCATTATTCAGTGGTAATTTAAAAAAAAAACTTATTATATTTTAAATGATTTGATGCCATTCCTTTACCGTTTATTGCATTAGTTCTGTCATCACTACGACGTACTAAATTTGTATAGATTTAAAACTGTATATCTAAATCCATGCAGATGTAAAAGACAGTTATTTCAATCCGAACCAATCCCGTCGACCCACCATGCTAACTCCATAGAAAAGTATAATACAACACAAATAAATTTATTAATGTAATGTTATTGTATCAATGCATCATAATTAGATAAATTTAAGAATTACGTTTATAGTTATCAAATGGATATTAAATAAAAACCTTGAAAATAATTTAAAAATAGCTGCCGCTAGCTCATAATGAGGTCCGCCATGTTTAATTTTGGCGTGACGTCACCATTCTATGACCAAACGCTGCATCTCATGAACATTATAAGTAGGTTTCATGTTCTTTTATCGTACATTGTCAAAATTACATGCAGTGTTTCATTTTTTACAAAAGTTTTTATTTTTATACTTTCACGTCAGATCTCTTACAGGGTTGACAGAGAACAATACTTTTTTTCATTGCGCACGTTTCTTCGTTCGCGTGTATACGCGCGCACGTTGGTGTGTGTGAGTTTGTGAGCGTGCATGTGTAATAATAACAGGTT
This sequence comes from Croniades pieria auraria, assembly GCA_018248815.1. NCBI lineage: Eukaryota > Metazoa > Arthropoda > Insecta > Lepidoptera > Hesperiidae > Croniades > Croniades pieria. Next base: position 4,134 of record DWJK01003004.1, read on the forward strand.
CCACCGTTTACTTGTTCATGGAATTAGTATATTTACTTTGCAAAAATTCATGCATTAACATGCCAGATGCAGATTAAGTGCTGATAGTTTGTAAGAGTGCTGTTAATAGTATGCTAAAATAACATTACGATTAACTTTAAATTCCTATCTTTATTTAGGTGATATCTAATTACCAATCACATGTAAGCTAGAAATTTATTTATTTATTTATTGGGTTACACCAACAAGGTTAACACTGACACAATCAATGGACACAACTACTAGGGAGCACGTCAATTAGTACTTATAATGTAGAATACAGGCCGGTGATGTCAAGAACACTATCTAGACTTGCAATATTGTGTCACGGATTTAAGTCATAACAGAGTATGGTTCCATATAGAATTATTTTAATAAATATTTTAATATGCTTTATTACTTTTATTTACAGATAGCAAATGAATAAAATTACCGATCAAAAATTGACACCTACCTACAAATATTCAATAATAAAAATTTATATATAATTTAATATAAATTGCATACATTTGTTAAAGTTAAGAGTTTTCCTGCTTTGGAGTCTGAATACCAGTGTAACAATAACGAGTCCAGGTAAAGCCGACTTGTTCTTTTTCTTGTCAGCTTTTGGATGTCTCGACTTCGTTTGGTAACTTACTTGTAGTCGGTTTCTTTGTTAGGGGGTCTCTGTGTGTTCTGTTGAGAATGGTTGTGTATGTTGTGTGGGTTTGCATGTATGTATGTGTATTGGGGTCGATTTCCGCTTCTGTTGTTTGTCTTATAGCATTTACGTCTTACTTCGCGACATCAAAAAAATTACTTAATAACTTAGAATGCAGTTAAACTGTCGATAATGACTTGTATATACATATATGGACAGAAATTAAACATTTTCTTGTACCAGAGAATAAACTTAGCGATCAAGGCAACCTGAAACACAGGCCGGTAATATTCGTACTAAGTAAATTATCTGGGGTTGCAATCTTCTTTTCATTGTTCAATACCCTCTTGATTTTTAAAGTATTAAAACATTTTGAGATATTTCTTTATCTATCTATTTACAAGTATCAATTGCATCAGCATTTCTCTTGTATTTTATTTCAGCTAGTTCAATTCCTTCTTTAACATTATATGTACCAACTGTGTGGAAAGCCACTTCTTAGTTAAAAAAAATCTCAATGACAGTTTTAAGTTTCCCGCAGAGATTTTCGAATTAGATAAACGGTACATTTTTATATTACTGTATATTTAGAATCCAGTAAAAAATTGTTTTTGACCGTCGTTATTCATAATTTTACGTTTCAGCATTGCAATAAAAAAATCAGTAACTACTGGAGTTCCAAATAAAGCCGCCTGCGACTGATACTGTAGGATCCATTTGTATTAATCAATTTTGGTTGACTTTGATTTATAAGCTATTGTTAGTTTGAACCAGGATTTTTAGGGCTGAAAACCATACATGTATGTTAGTTATACGGGGGTGTCTAATGCATACTAACTTTACTTTCATATGTACATACATGTCTTCACGCCAGGTCCCTTACGTGATAGTCAGAGAGCACGGAGTGCCAAATATTTGTATCCCTATAGATCTGTCGTGCTTTAATATAAAAATATTAAGCAACAATACATAAATAAAAATAATTTAAATTGTAAGTTAATTTTTTTAATATAATTGAAAAATATAGTAAATATTACCACATTAATTTTAGTGAGATTATTTACCTAATTGTGACAAATTTCCATAATATTTTGTAGGTTCCGATGATATGTTGATGTGCTTATTAATAATGTTACTATGTATAATTTTAAAGATGATAATAAAGTAGTTTTCCAAAAACGTAATGGGCACCCCAGTAACTACCTAGTGAACTATAAGTATGTTTCTTGCCTTGAGATTTTAACACCCATACTGCATGTCGGATTCTTTAGCAGTCGTTAGTGATTTGTGTTAAAAGTCACGCAAATACCAAGTCGTGAGGAGTTTAATTAACCCCTCACAAATTACACATGAAATCATATTGAATAATAGTAATAATAATAAAAATTATTTATTGCCTCAAAAACAAGGAAACCTGAGTTACAGATAGCTTAACCTTGACTACAGCCAGGGTAAATACGAGTTACGAGTATAACAACGGTATATGAATAGATGTAGGCAAAAGGAAATGGCTCAGCTTAGCTGGCGTGGGACGGCCGTCCCGCCCAGCGCTGTTTTTCAGCCACTCCCGTCTCTCAGTTGCAGCGTGTTACAGATTTTTTATATTAAAATCAGAGAGGAGCAGGTCTTATACGTAGTGAATTGCCTAATTACAAGAAAATGATTATAATTTGCAAACAATTTTAGAGTTAATGGTACATATAACTTATGGTATGGCATTTACATGGTAATCTGGAGTAGTGACAAATGTGCATAGAATAAAAAGATACATTGCACAAGTTTTGGGTGTTTGTGTGTGTGTGTGTATACGTGTGTGTGTATACGTGTGTGTGCGCATAGATCTGCATATAGATGATACTTGCATGTTTTAATTTACTTAGGCAAGTCTGCTGTGTAGATCGAGAAAAGAATTGGACTCAGTAATGAACCCTGGGGCACACCTCGTTCAGTGGTTCTGAAAGAGGAGAATTTTTTGCCTCCGTCCTTATCATCTGTTACCATCATTTGTTCCCTGTACGTTAAAAATGACCTAACCGCCTGCAGGTTTTATTTGAGAAGTCATAACGTTCTAATTTGTTTAAAAGCATTTCTGAATGTAGGCAGTCGAACGCCCGAATATAATCTAGCAACACCATAAGGCTGCTCAACGCCTTGTCCGAGGCCTCCGTTAGGTCATTTATAACATTTAAGACAGCAGTTTCTGTTCCATGCTCTTTTCTGAAGCCAGACTGGAATTTTGGTAGTATATTATATTTTTCTAGATAGGTTTGTATTTGCCCAAATACAACCCTTTCTAAAATTTTAGACAGCACCGGAAGAATTGATATAGGACGTAGATCTTTTAAGTCGCTTATTGAGCTTTTCTTAGGGATGGGCTTCACTATTGCATTTTTCCAGTCGTTTGGAAATGTGCTGGTTTCTATAGATTTATTAATTATATAAGTAATAATAGGGAGAGTCACATTTAGAGTTAATTTAATCATCTCAATATTTAAGTTGTCGTGTCCTGCCGCTTTACTTTTTACACTATTTATAATGTTACTTATTTCGATTTCAGTTGTCAGTTTTAAGTCTAGAAGGTTATTATGCTGGCTTTTGTTACTTGCTTTGATTTATTTTTCTGTCTTTTTTACTATACGGCGGCAAGTGTAATAATTGGTCATTAAAATCATTATTTAATTTATTTATTATTATTATTTTTTTTTTTTAATTTATTTATTTACATTTTTTTTTTCTTTTTATTGTTAATTATTTTTTATTATATATGTGATATTAATAAAAAACAATCAAGTTTGAAAAGGAATACATACATATCTGCGTGTACATGCTGCACCTTTGCACGTTGCTGTTTCCATAGCACAAATGTATAACAGTAGGTATAACACATAAAATCAATTTTTATATATGGGATTGTATGTATCATTAGATAGTGTGAGATAATATGTGTTTCTGTTGTTAATCTATACATTTATAAAAAAAACTAATTGATTTGTATGAGTGCAGTTTGAGTAATTTGATTTAAAATTAATTATGATTACTTTTCCTACAATCTCGATCAACAGAATCTTCCTTAGATGCAACGGCGATCAATTCGCTGGTAACATTACGAATATTTTTGTCATAAAAGTTAATATACGATGTTAGATTTATTGCGATCAAATCGCTAGTGATAAGCGGTAGGTTAAGTGAATTAGTTAAGAGAAAAATGGTTGGATACAAAGCTTTAATACGAATAGTTTACAAACATAGTGCGCAAAAGCGTTCATCGGAATCTTTCGAATTTCATAGTTGCATGAAAATATCATTTTCACTCGATTTCAGTTTCACGAAAAAAAAATCAAAATGTTCCAGTCGATCATTACTTATTTCCATTCCAGTTCTTTGTATAATAAATATTTAAAATATAAATTATTGTGTAAATATAAATCTCTTATTTAGGCTTATTAAATAAATAAGATGGCAAGTTTAGGTGGCGATCAAATCTCCGATAATATTGTAAATATTTAATATTTCTAGACTAAGTTAGGTAAGGCACCTCCCCATCTGGGTTCCCGCCTTGCCGCGGCGGGGGGGCTGAGTAATCATGGTGTGGTCACACATGATAAAACGAAGTGAAACCTTTTGAAAGAAGAAGAGATAAGAGTGAGCATGGACATTCCAGATAAACATGCCACACGCCAGGATACATCTCGTTTACCGTTAGCCGAGATTGTAGTCAAACGGGAGCCTATTACTATTAAAATAATCTGAATAGGCCTAGGTCGTCAAAACATGAAAATTTGAAAAAACCTCAATTTTTTGAAATTGAAGTGAAAATAGTAACTTTCCCCTTTTTGAAAACGTTTTGATTCAGAGCTGAAAGTTAAAAAAAATCAAGTGCTTAAGTGTCATGGCATAGCGTTTGCTTACCTTCCGTGGCGTGGCGTTCTTCTTACCTTTCATGACCAAAGGTCTGGTTGCGACAGAGCTACGGAACAGATAAGCAGTCGGAGGATAGGAATATTATTGATTTAGAGTTAATGTTCCTTGCCCTCGTATTCTCAGGTTTAGTGCTAAGGACGTTACGGGGAAGTCCCATCTTACGACTAAGATTGGAAAAGTTGCCAAAATGTGTTAAAACGTTATAATACAGTGTAGTTTTAGTAGATGGAAAGCTACCCCACATCGCCCTGAACGCGTATGACCGTTTAAATCAATGGCTTAAATCACCAACAAATCACTAACAATATTGTAAATATTCGAACAAGCTGTTAAATAGACGTTTTAAAACGATAACTAGATATTAGTAATAATGATATACAAGAAATTAATATATTTTCCATACATTAAAACGATACCGTAGAAAAAGATCTTACTCATAGTTGGAATTCAGAATTTCTGAATTTTAATATGTCCTAATGTCTTTGACTAGCGTTGAATTGTATAATTCGTTTTAAAATTATTAATAATTATACAGTAACTGTACCCACTATAATTTCCCGTGTAGCACTACCCCAGCTTCCCTTACAGATGCCAGCGACTTGGCTCAAGTTAATACTATTATCAATGAATACATTTATATGCATTGGAAATTGTATTACTCTATGAATTTTAAACCTTTTTGATAAGGTACTAGGGCACAGACTTAATTAGGTTAAGGTACAAATCCACAGTTATATCATTTCTGGTCATAGTCATAGATGCTACTAGGCTTCAATGAATTTTTTTTACGTTCTCATAGGTGTACTGTATCGTTAATGAATATATATAAATAAATACATATAGATAAATGTATATTAATACTAATCATGAGTATAATTTGCAAAATGTCATGTCTTGCGTCTGATGTGTGAAATGTATGTACATATACAGATATGTCTGTGTGTGCGGGTGTGCGTGTGTGTGTAGGTGTGCATGAGTGTGTGACCAAATCGTAATCATAGTTATCGAGGCAGGTGTTATGACATTTTCATGGTTCGTAATTTGTAAGTGTATTGTCATTAATATTAAATAAATAATTACCTTTATAAAATGATTATTACTTTTAAAATTTACTTCCTTTTATATGTCGCGTAAAGTAATTCTTCTAAAGTAAAGTAGCGCTTCCTGTAGGTCGCAATTATATCGTAAGGTTAAGCGGTTGAAGGCGATAAATTCTACAGAAATTTGTTTAAAAATTACTTTAAAGAGAAACTTAGTTTAGATGCAGCTGTAAACTTAGTGGTTAATGATATCATTATTGGTAAAGTTCTCGTCTATATTTACCGAGAATCGTAAATACACCTGCTCTTGTAAGTTCTGTATCAATCCTAGTTATCATTACTATAAATATTTGTTATATAAATATGCTCATTAATTTCGGATTCCAGATCTTATGACAGTTAATTAATAACTAATTTATACTTATAGTTAGTTCGAGATAACACTTTTTCAAATTTAAATTGAATTTTAAAAATTACCAGTTAATTCAAATAAAAGTCATTAATAAGTGGTTTATGACAACCGTCTCCATGTTTTTGAACTCTGTCATATTGAAAATTTCCTCTTGCTTGTTGTAATTAATAAATATATAATTAAAGTTCTACTATTGTGTAATTTCTATTTAACTTTTATTATTGGTATATTTGTAATTTTTATATGTATTTATAAAATAACGGATATCACTAATAAAAATATTCTTGTATACAAATACAATACAAAATACATGTAAGATTTTATTGTACAGGATGGCCCATGAATTATTTAACTTTTAAATAGAGAATATAAGGGGCGTAGGGAGGGGACTTACCGCTAATTCGTTTCTCAATTCACAATGGATCGCTTTACGGGATCACAGAAAAACATTCTTATTTAAACAATAGTTCGGTCATGACTGTGAGACGGTCGCGTTGAATACGGTTTACACGACCTGATTATTTGTTCATGTACTCCTTTGGTAAGGAAATAGGCGAAGAAGAGGTTTGAAGATCGACACTAAATAGGAAGCAAACCTGCGGCCTATAGACTTCTGGGAGCGAGGAGAACGTGTAATAAGTTTCCACTTCAAATCGACGTGATGAAGTCCACCCAGTTCCAGAAGCCCACTTCCATTTCAACGAACATATTAACAAACAGTATTGCAGAAATTGGAGCAGTGATAATCCCAAGGACAAACATAAAAGGCCACATTCACGTAAACCGTATGAGATGCGATTTCAGCAAAAGGAATCATTGGTGCGTTTTTCTTCGAATATTCTTGTGATCCTGCAATCACTGTTAATTCTGTTGAGTCTATGAAAATGTTATGGGAGTTCTTGGTAAAACAACTACTGAGATTTGCTAGTTATAATCGTAACATCTGATTTGAGCAAGATGGAGCCACTTGTCACACATCTGACGAGTCCCGACCGGTGATCAAGGAAATGTTTCTGGAGAGCCTGATTACCAGGACAGGTGATATCACATAGCCAACCAGAAATCCAGACTTATCTCCAGAAAAAAAATTTCGAAATCTTATTTAAAGAGCTATATTTACATCAGTAAACAATAAACATGACCTTAATTAAATGACAAAATCCGCGAATAAATGTCTGCAATCACATGCTCTTTTACCGACGAATGTTCGAAAAAATCATTGCAATGCAAAAGTAGAGGTGGGGGTTCTGGTGGTGATATTCCAAGAATATGCCATGTCTACATTACTAAACCATAAACATGACTTTAATTAATTGAAGAAATCAGCGAAGAAATGTCTGCAATCACATGCTCTTTTACCAACGAATATTCGAAAAATTCATTGCAATGCAAAAGTAGAGGCGGTGGTTCTGGTGGTGGTATTTCAAGAATAAGCCATGTCTACATTAGTAAACCATAAACATGACTTTAATTAATTGAAGAAATCAGCGAAGAAATGTCTGCAATCACAAGCTTTTTTAACGACGAATATTCGGAAAATTCATTGCACTGCAAAAGTAGAGGCGGTGATTCTGGTGGTCGTATTCCATAGAATAAGCCATCTTGTGAATAAATACTTATATTATCATCTTAGTTTTTTAAAATGTTAACAAATTTATGGCCCATCCGTTACATAACTACGGAAGATGTTTCGATAGTCATTTTAAATTTTGTTTAAACATAATTTATTATTAATTTTTTCCAAAATACATATATTTAATATTTGATACTTTGATGACTTTGATGACGAGAGGGCACAAATTAAAGGAGCCTAAACATTTACCAATATGAGAGAAAGCAGAAAGACAGTCCGGAAAATACATATGTACATATAAATCTAAATCGTCTGATCCAATCAATATTAAATTTAATGATAAGTTATTCATCATATATAATAATATTAATCATATAATATTTTTAAAAAGGTATAGAATTCATAGTATCATCATATAATATTTTTAAAAAGGTATAGAATTAATTTGGTACTTTCATGAGAAATGAAAGATAAATTAATTAGAAGCTTTGCTCGCTGTTGATAAATGATGTTTACTTTCATGAGAAATAAAAGATAAATTAATTAAAAGCTTTGCTCGCTGTTGATAAATTATGTTTACTATTTCCAATCGTAGTTAAAATAGTCTACAACTTAATGTGAATGTAGAAAAATGTCTTAGTGCTACTGTTTTCTATACGCGTAGTTGTGTTTAATTGTAGTTCTAGAATACCAAGTGTTGATGTGTTAGTTGTTAGTTTGAACTGATTGATTGTGGGAGTGTATACCACACATCTACCTATCCTTTCGGGGAACAAGGCGTAAAGAATTTTTTCTGTATATTTAATGTGTTAAAAATTTCAATTCTTGATTTGTAATTCTAACATTTTGGTAGTCAATTCAATATTTTAATATTTAAACGAAAGCGCTTTGTAATGAATATTACTTCTCAATGTACGAGTATATGTGCATTATGTAAACGGTGTGTTAATTATAAATTATTATATTCCAATTATACATTATATATTAAAATTATATTATATATTAAAATGTATTAGAAATATTCCAATTTAAATCTTCTTCGCTTTTTATCAATAAATTTTGCGTGTCTTATTCAATCGTTTTATTCCATACCTTCTATACCCTGTATACACACGTACATAGGAAAAAAATACATTTATAATTCATAAGTCTTATAAACAAACACGCCCAGCTATTCAAAACTACACAGTCTATGATTTAATAATGAGAAAACTGACAAAGAAACACATCATACTGTTCATTTTTCTAAATACATGCTATAGTATGTCTACCCCTTCGGTATTTCTAGTTAGGGTAATTTTACACCTAAACACATTAAATACTCATCACAAAAGTATTTGTCCTGGGTGGGAACGAATGCCCAACAACAGCACAGCTGTCAGGGCACTAGTCAATGGACAAACTGGCCAGTACATAGGAACATATATTTATAAAAACAGACAAAAATAACATCAAAACGGTGCCCTAATGTAAATTTCACTAAACGTAACCAGCACGATCCAAATTGTGAGAAGAGAATGATAAATATGAAGAAAATTAAAGAGAAAAAATAATAGCGCAACAACAATTATTTAATAATGAAATTATCACACTCATATGTAGTAAAATAAGGTAAAAACGAATTAAGTGTTATCCTTTAAAAATCAATCATAGTACTTTGTAACACATGAAATCCCACAAACGGCGTTGTTGCTGCAATCAGCGGGAACTCAGCTAGTCATGGTATTTCGAAAAAGTATAGACGAGTTTACGTGGCTTACAATTTAATGAGACCCAATAAACCGTCTCAGTAGAAACGATCTACGAAGATTATTCTTATCGAATTTAATCTAATATAGTGCTATGCAGTTATAAAATACAAATTAAAATACATATAGTCATCGTCATCGTCAACAGCCTATCTCTGTCCACTGCTGAACATAGGCCTCCCCTAATGAGCGCCCTCGCGCCCTGTCCTCGGCTCGTCGCATCCAGCATCTGCCTGCAGCCTTTCGCAGATCGT
>DWJK01003005.1:0-13739 GCA_018248815.1 Croniades pieria auraria
CTTTACAAAGCCCGGACGAGTCGGGCGGGGTATTATTGTGTCCAATGAAAAGGTGTTCTTAGTCAAAAATGTAGGGGGTAATTCCTAACAATGAATACTTCAGTAGACACGAGGTACGGTTTAGTATAGAGAGGGGCGCGCGTGACGCCCGGGACATTGTAATTATTACTCAAATACAATAGTTGTGATTTGCAATGAAATGGAAATTATTATTTTTATCAAGAGCTAAATGTACACAATACATAATGTTATAGTAAAAGTTTACGTGAATATGAAAGTAAATTGTTGTAGCTAACAAGTTCAAAACCGGCGAGGAAGTAGCAGAGGCCATATTCATGTTGAGAAAATAGTTGACGAAAATTTTGCATTATAACGTGAGACATGAAGTTTAAATGCGAGTAGCCAAGCTGTAGAAAATCTGAATACCTTAGAATTATCCACCTTGTTCTGTAAGGCGTATGAAGTGGCAGATAATAGCCTTAACGCTTTACATGTTGAAAAGAGACCCATGTCTAAAAGAGAAATAATATGATAACGATGATTGATAATGATAACGATGAGACTGGCTTCAAATAAACAACTTACCAAATACTTACACATATCAATCAATATTAATGACTAGTTACTTTTGAGCTCTTAAGGACATTTAGAATGAAAGAAAGAATGGATGAAAAAACAGATTGAGAAAAAGAAAGAGAACAAAGAAAGTGGCATAATGATAAAGTTAGGTAGTAAAAAAAACACGAATACAATTAGAAATATTGTCCACCCCAAAGAATTGGGGTTAGATCGATTTCAGGGCAACTGCACGTAGAATCCAGAAATTTCATTACTCAAACCTTCATTATAACAAAAGAGCTAAATCTTCTCTAATTGCAATTATTCCATTAATGAACGAGGCCATTGAATAATTGATTTATGAATCAATTCCCAGCGAGACGTGGATGCTGGAGCTGTTCAAGATGAAAATACTGCAGATCTCGACCCTTCTATGGACGTAATGACTTGATATATTGCATTTTACAAAAGAGTTATGGGAAGAAATGAGCACCGCGGAACAGTGGAATTACGTTATTACAGGTGCAATTACGCGGCGTTTATGAGATTTAATTATCTCGTTATTGTTTTCCACAAAACTCCGTTTTAAACATATTAGGATTTGTGCTTTTCAATCAGACTTTAAACTTATAAATGATTGAGAATAATAGTAACAGTGAGATAGATGAATGTGGACGAAGCACGAGAGGTCTGTAAGGATGGAGACATTTGGTATTTGGTGCTCTCTGCCTGCCACTGACTTTTAATATCACTACGCCCCTGGCGTGATAATACTACAATAATAATTTAATCACGTGAAAAAATGTCATAATACTTGATAAAAATCCTATTATACTATTGTAAGTTCAAATTAAAAAATACAGGTACGTATGGACAACGCGAGGGTTATTTTCAAATAGCACTGTTTCAATATGTCTAGATTTTAATTTGGAAACTTCAGAAATAATAAACATTCTAATTCAAAATAACCTAATACAAAAGTTATAAGATATTTAAAGCATCCTTCATTCAAATACTAAAGAGGAATTTACTTTATATTATTGTGAACTCTTCAATGAACAGTGCATAAAAGATCAAATAAGAACTAAAAGAGACATTACTGTTCCTCTAAATACACAACATCGCACATATTTAATTTGTAAAACGAAAACATAACTGTTATTCGAAGAACAGAATTGGCTAGTGTTGTGGGTAATATTCGAGATAATTTTTGATATATGCTATAGGTTAACGTGTGACCGCGACCCCGCTTGATGGAAAGCGCAGATGCGTCCTAAGAAGGACCACGGGAGTCTAGAAAAAATCTATTCACTCTTGCCTTGAAAAGTCCTAGGTTATGTGACGGATAAAACAGAGGCCGAAAGGTTGTTTTACTCTTTCGAAGTGCGTATAAAACGTACATAAATATATACAATAGTAATAATATTTTTTTACATTTCACACACTACCTACTGTAGAGCCTGCGTTGTAGCAACTAGACAGCTGATAAACGACATAACTATATACATATAAATATATCGACTACCCCGTGGGTCGACTGGTTGCACGTGCAACTGCCGATCGGGAGGGAGGTCCTGGGTTAAAATCCCGGGTCGAGCACTATTGGAATTTTGTAATTTACAATTTCTAGTAGTGTCTCGGAGTCTGGATCTGCGCCCGGTGTATGGAAATAGGTTCACCACTTACTCCATGGGACGTAAACGTAATTGGTGAAACGTGAGAGCGTATTACAAACTGCCTAGTCCTTCAGGGATTACCAGGCGTGATGTTACGTATATAAATATATACTTATATAGATACTCTATTTACACCCAGACACAACAGAAATAGACTTGTGCTCATCACACAAATATTTGTTCCGGGGGGAAATGAGTCCCACGACTCTCAGCAGAGCAGCGAGGTTCAGTGAAGCCAGTCAAAAAGGAGGAGAAGCGTTAACAACAATTAAAATTATATAATGAATCGGGAACCCGTGAGCCGGCGCGTGGCCGGCGCGGGGCCGGCGCGTGGCCGGCGCGGGGCCGGCGCGGGGCCGGCGCGGGGCCGGCGCAGGGCCGGCGCGGGCCCGCCGCTCTGTTTACATCCAGTTACATAAATAATTGAGCGCGTCAAGTAGACTGCCGCGATTCGACACCACGACAGAACTGCACACAACATTCCTTTTCAATTAAGGGGTTTTTATTTCAGTTTTGTTTGCGTCCGGTTACATAATCATCACCATCGACCCTTTTATAGTTCCGCTGTTTCAAGAAGATCTTCTCTCTGTATGGGAACTGTTAATGCTATTATCTAGTCATCTGACAAGTGTAGGTTGACAGACTTCACAAGCCTTAAAGGACATTATGAAGAACTTTGAGATGTACAGGTTTCTTCACGATATTTTCCCTCATCGTTACAACAATATATGTCTAATTCCAAAAGGATCAGAAATCCCATTCTTGTAAATCGAAATTGAATTATAAGGCGAAATTATTGCCATTAGTATATTTTCACACCAGCTTCCTTAGACGGTAGGCAGGTTGCACCGACTGTCAAACATTGCACACACGTGTCGTGTTTCGTCACTCATTAGTTATTAGGCACATTTGTTTATATTAGGGGAAAATTTCCATTAATAAAGTAAAATTAAAACCCACTGGTAACAATAAAAAAAAATTACGGTAATAACAGCACAAATCCTTTCAAAGTTTATTAACGAACCATTGATGAAATTCACTACAATTACAGCAAAGTTCCAATTATGTTAGTTATACGTTTGCTTCTTTACTTAAAAATATTACCTTTAAAAATATTACGATACAAATATTACTAATATTACGATTAATATTACGAAATACAAATATTATGAATATTACGATTAATATTACGAAATACAAATATTACGATGTTTCTTAGAAAATAGCTTTGGAAAAGTGTAAGTAACACATACTTAATTCTGTAGTGAACTGAATTTTGTTGTTCTATAGTTAAATAACATAAAACACACCCAACATGAGTATACACTGATGGATGTATAATATCCACATCAGGTCTATAAGAATAGAAATATTTTGCTGTTGGTGCTCTCTGCCTGCTCCGCAAATGATCTACCGTGACGATACGTACTTACATACGGACATATCTTCACGCCAGGTTCTTTACGATGTAGGCCGAGAGAACGGAGCGCTCAATATCTCTATCCTGACAGACCTGCCATAGTTCTTCCTCATTCATTACTCCACATTATAGCATAATGATCAAATAACATCATTATCAGTCTGACTGTTCCACAGCTGCAGATCGAGCTCAGCGGCGAGCTATTGGAGAGGCTAATGTGCAGCCGTGGACGGAAATAGGCTGATAATAATATAACTAGATATAAAATCCGCAGTATAAAATCAAAATCAGCTGAAGAAATATTAGTGAGAAAATGTATGTAAAAACTACAGAACAATAAACAGTAGTAACGCTTACTATTAGATCGGTCCGAAATATAACGTTTCCAGCGTTTCCAGTATAATTAGGCGAGCGCGGACGCGACGGGGGCCGCTCGGCGAAGTTAACGTAACTGAAAACGGCGAACGTTTAGCCTTGTTACAATGCCCGACGGGGGAATAAAAATATTCCCTTCCAAATTGTTATAACGTACAAGTGCCCCAAAACTGCGAACCGACTTCAAGACGCGAGTACTGTAGTACCCTCATTAATAATAATATTATTCTCTGCTAATAATAAATAATAATGTAAGTGGGAGTGTACTACGCTCCTCTGCCTATCTCTTCGGGGATTACAGGCGGGATATTATATGTTTTAAATAATAATAGTTTCATATGACCCCCCAAGTAAGCATAATCAGACCGCTGATAAACCACAGGTATCCGTAAATACATGATTATATGGATACTTTTTGTAACACCCAAACCCAGAACAAATGCACGTGCTCATCAGAATTAAATAGGTCCTGAGTGGAAATCGAACACACTACCCGGGGTTCAGTAGTCAGGTTCACAACTAAACCAAGTATATGATAAGTACAAGTACAATGGTTCGAGGGCGTATAATAGTTTTTGAAGAACTTGAAATCATCCCTGTTTCGCAGGAACTAAGTTCACTTGTGGGAGTTGAGAATTAGTTTTCAAATATTCCACGCGAACTCGGTGTCTGAAGATGATCACATACATATGTAGGTTGGTTAGGTATCGTCTCTTTATTTCTATAGCATATTATTTTGTACTGTACTATTTTACAGGTGATTCATTCTTAACATCATCATCATCAGCCTGATCCCGTCCACTGCTGGACATAGGCCTCTCCTAGGCACGCCACTGAGCTCGATATTCAGCTCTTTACATCCTACCACTGCCAGCCAATTTGCCACATTCTTAACATACAAAAAAAAATCAATTTTTGCTTTTCTCTTGTTATATCTTTTCGGAAATTTCTGAACTAAAGAGTGGGCGCTAGGCATCCACAGCGCAAGCTACCTTAGGGTGGGACCAACGATCAAACGGTGCTGTAGTTTTTGGTCTTGTTTTTAAATAAATAAAACAATAAATAAATGAATAAATTGTCTTTAAACAAATTCCTATTCAAGGGCCCTCTAAGTTTCATTATAATTGTTAACTAGTAGGTTTTCTGAAAATATACAAGAGACGTATTATTTTAAAACTATGCCATTATGCTACATCCCTTACGGCTTAGGCAGAGAGCACCGAGTGCCAAATACCGCTAGCCTTACAGTCCCGACATGCTCATTCTACAGACATCCTTATCATACACGCGTGCCGATTTCAGACACTTTGGGCACCCTCCATCAGCTAGTATCTGACCTATTTGGTCAAGATAGGTCTAGGTCTGCCTCCGTACTTGCATCCAACACATTCGCTTAATACACATATATATCTGTATACTAAATATACCAAATAATTAATTATCAAATAAAGAAAACATAGATTCGTACCTGTCACATAACTGTAGCAAAGCGGCGATATCAGTTCACTATTATATATTCGAACTAACCCCAGCTATAAGTAACAAGGGTGTTGGAGTCTATTAAAACTTCAGTTGTTAACCCGTATCGAGCGGCCGCGGAATGACTTATTCCTTCTCGACGCTGCACAAAGGGCGGCAACCTTTCACGCTGAAAACTTCATTGAAAGGAGTCGATTAGCGAGGTCAGGGGAGGAGGGTGAGTGTGCGTTTTCTTTGAAAGAATCCAACATTTTCACCGATTCCGCCCCGTCACCGCACGCACGCGCTTTAATGGCTCGCTCGGTAAGGGCACGCTCACACTGGAAACTGGAGGAAATTGACCATTTCTCAGTACTTCCAACTTATTTTATCATAGTATTGAAACCCCATACGTACAACTATTTGGTCTAGAACTTCAAAAGCATTGTTAAGTTTTTCTTACTGAAAATTCCCAGCAGTAGCACGGAGTTCGAATTCGTACCCAGTATACAGCAATAGACTAAGTAGCCATTCCAAGGCGGAATGCGACGTCATCATAATAGATTATGGTAAAAAAAAAAGCCGACGAAATAATATTTCAATGCAATAGGTATGTATCGCATTGTGAACATGCCTTCATCGACTACCACTTACATGTCTGCCACGTCGCCGTCGGATTTTTCATGCGAGATTTTCTCTGCTCAGAATTGATTGAGGAGAGGATCCGTCCTCTGACTTCGTTGAACCATCTCGATGGGAGTATACCTAGCAAAAAATCTGATGCATTGCCGTCGCGTACGTGGCTCCCGAGCGGCCCCATCTCTCTTTCTCTCTTTTTAAGGTCATAAAAAGTTGTTAAAACTCCGATCATTGGCATCCAATGTGTTAAGCGACAAATGTGTATATGCTTCGTTATCATCAACTATCATTATCTTTATTATAATGTTTATCATCTATTCCACTTTTAACACGATTTTCTTTTCAGTATGACATCGGTAATGTTTATAAACATACAATATCAGTACCTCTGTCTATCCCATAAAGGAAATGTCCTGACGATATAACAATAATAATAACAATATTATCAAGTCGTCTAAAATTTTTGATACCATCGTAAAACGAAATGTGTAATTCCAGAAAGTTCTCAACGTGTCATACAATTGAAGAAATTGAAACCGATTAAAATCGAATTCCCGCTTCAATTATTATCGTATTCGCATCGAACACGCGGCGACGGCCGACGTTTCTTCACTCGCGTGTTTCGTGTCTCATTTAAATTTCAAATTGTCAACGGAAACCAATACACACATATATAACCCGAGACACTTGTTTAAATTGTTCCGTATTCGATCCCAACTCCATGGTTTCAATTTTATGGTTATTTGTCGAAAACGATATGTTGATATATAAAATATTTGTACGACAATAATGTATTTTAACATTCGACGTTTGATAAAAAACTGAAGATTTTGTATGAGTAATTTATATATAAGTACCTAAGAACAGCGTCACAGCATGATCTAAAATCGTTGTATATGGTCTAATAAAATAAAAAACAACAAACAATAACATAAATCCAAGTCACTACTTAGAGGCTCATTCGTGAGCGCCGCCCGAGCCGCGACCCACCCAATTGTGTATTCACCCTTATGCACACGTGCCTTTGTTCAAATTGCCTTTCAGCGTTCCGGTCTTAGGGAAATTACTCACTTATTGCTTTTTATGTACGAAAATAGCACAATAAAATCGCTTTTCAAACATTTTACACCATGTTTGGTTTTGGTACTTTTACCAAACTTTTGGTACTACTGGTTTTCATGAAAAATAATAATAATAACAATTATTATTATTATGCCGTCACAACAGATTCTTTAAGGGATAGGCAGGCGTGCTTCGTCTACATTCATCACTCTATTCATACATGCGCGGCGATTTCATAGACTTCTCACTTTTCAGCTAATACCTGACCTATTTGGTCAGGATGGGTGCTTCTGTTCACCCACGAAATAAAGAATAATAATAAAATTATTCCTCTCATTAATATTTATCGTCGCGCGTGCCTATCTTCCGCAACAAAGTAATAATAGATGGGGAATCCAGAAATAATTAAGATTGATATGAACGAGCGGGGATTTAATGAAATGAACATCCGACGTCATTCCCACGTTACGACGCACAATCATCAGCGTCTACCGTCTCGATTTTACAATATTTTTTTGTAATGTGCTTTACCAGCGTTTAGCCGTGATCCTACCTGTATGTACGAAAAGATGCACCCCAGAGAAGGAGCACGCGTGCCTATTCACCCATAAAAAGCCCATTCTAAAAAGCCTATTCACCCATGCTTTGAAGAAGTTTAGATACATTCCAGAAATAGACGATAGGGTGTCCCCTTCCTTGACCAGTCGAATAAGAATATTTCAATCGAATAACTTATGTAGGCCTTAGAGGAGGCCTATGTCCAACAGTGAAGTGAAATAGGCCGATGATGATGAACTTATGAAGAAGATAGAAAACGTTACCAACCTTTAAATCCAGATCCATGACCAGATGTTTCCCAAATGATGTACCCCCGGTTTTCTGAATGTGCAGAAACACCATGACGTCATGCGCGTTGAGGTCGAAACGAAAATCGTCGTGGAGCACCTCGTCGTACGAGAGGCCAGGCTGGGCCATGGCGTCCGGTAGCGGTCGCCCGAGCGCCTCCGCGTAGCTCAGCGCTAAGGAGTCCGATACTCTCTCCCTAGGGGAGACCGCGCACACCTAGAACAAAATTAAAATGGTTATTATTTACTTATTTAACCTTTATTTTTGGTAACAAAGGGCGGACTTAATGTCAAGTGGCATTTCTACCAGTCAACCCAGGTGATGAAGAGAAGTTCGGGTAGGCACCTAATCATCTCATCATTCAATATAAAATTTCCAAAACCAGCGTGCGTACATGAAGAGAGTGATGAATGTAGGAGAAACAAGTAAGGTCTGTAAGGATAAAGATACTTGACTTTCAGTTCTCGCTACCTACATCGTAAGAGACGTGGCGTGAAAATATAATAATAACAATCATTCAGAAAAAAACAAACTAATTACCTTAAAAAAACAATGTTATGACTCAGAAACTTATGGCATTCTGTATTTAATACAATACTTTTACTGATAATGAAGTACACAGTGAATTGTGATATCGCGAAGGAAACTTGGGACTAGTAAAGAACATTACAAGCACAAAAGACCCTAAAACGTATCGACTACGGCCTGTTTTACGCGCTATTGTCTCACCCCGCGACACGGGCAAACTTAACTCCAATACGGCGCCTCAATATAGATAGACGGGGGAAGCACAAACACTTGCGACGAGATTTAACGACGGTTATGTTACGATAACAACCGGCAACGAGTGCTCAACACGCCCCCCGGAGCAAGGGAACGCTCGTGGAAACTTGCCAGTAACGGCTACACACATAAAAGTCTGTACCGCAACGTTTTTGCTTAAGTACTTATGTACGCGATTTGTATTTTTTTATAAAAATGGCAATGGAACATATTTAACATACATAGATACCTATACACGATCCGTACTTACACCTTACGAAAAGAACAACAACCTATTTTACATATTTAGCCTGGCCAAGAGGCAGATGGCGCACTTGCTGGTAAGTGGCCATCGTCAGTTTTACAGACTTTTACAACAGTTGAGAAATAACCAGTACATGACCTAATTTGATGAAAAGTTCTTTATGCGTCTTTTAGAAAAACCCTTATATTTTGGCGTTCCGGGAATATCTTAGTAGGAATATCATTTCACTTTAAACACAACTGTAAAATAAACAATATATTTTATAATGATTTTCTGCATCTTCAAAACAGTTCATCCGTCTCAAAGGAAAAGTGTGAAATAGTGTCAGTGTGGCGGTCATCTTACAAGACACAGCACTGGCATAAAGGTTGTATTAAAGGCGTGCCACCAGGTCGCACGACCTACTTCGTTCGCCTACAGAGTTTTCAAGAAGCATTTAGGTGACGAGTCGTGACATACAGTTTATGTAAACACAACATTATCAAAGATAGTAAAGTGTGCAGTTTTAGTGAAATATTTAGCACGCAAAAATTTCGTACCGAAATAAACCTTCTATAACCTGCTCAATAAGACTCCTTTGATTCTATCTGTCAGAAATGAACGGAATGCGAACTAAATAGACATTTTCAAGACGTTCAATTCCAAATCAGATATTGGAACGTTAAGGGCGAATCATAAAATGCTATCTAGGGAAATAGCTGGAACAGACAGAGAATAAAAGTGACATAAAAACAAAGAGAAGGCTTAAAAGGAAGACTTATTCATTACGGGCGGAGCAATCAAGAGGAAAACGTCACAAAGCCACAAACAAAACAAATTCATTCAGAATAGAGAATGACACAAAGGTAATATTTGTACCGAATGTTACCGTGGAAGCGACCGTACCGCCACCCGAACACCTTTCCGTGCCAATGAGTTTAAGCTTTTATCTAAATTAAAAGGATGCAAAGGAATTGGAGATTTTCGTCTGAGTGTAGAATAACTTTGGGTTTGATTAATTTTTGAACAGTGATTTAATGTCGCTTTTCGAGACTAGTATCTTATTTAGTGTCTAGACTACCTGGTTGGTCGAATGCAAGTGCGACTGCTGATCGAGAGGTGCTAAATTCGATTGCTGAGTCGGCTACTGTAGGATTTTTCTAATATAGATTTTCTGAAAAATTCTAGTACTAATTCTATGTCTGGGTCTGCGCCCAATGTATGGCAATAGACATCGCAATGATGGGACGTAAACGTAACTAGCGAAACTAATGAGTGTAGCTCCTCTGCCTACCCCTTCGGTTATTACATGCGTACCTGCTGTTTTTCCTCATTTACTATTATGAATAATCATAACTGGCTACTGACTAATATTGGCTCTTATTTACTGAAACTTACAGTCTATTATGTCGCCAATGAAATAATTTTGAAGTACAATGTCTAAGTCGCACCAGAAGATTACTAAGGTAATACTATTAACGTCGACGTACAATTTCCTATTTAGCAAAATATTATGATGAAAATTTCTCAATTCTCTTTATTATTTCCACTCTGTCAGTATCATTCGATGTCAATCATACAAATAAACTTTTTAACCGTCTAACTGAAGTGCACAATTTTTTTTTAACTTATTATTGCTAACGTTATCGTTTCCATAAAGCTGTTGTAAATAAGAAATGTATATTGCAAGGTCTCTTGCCCATGGAAGAAAGCGGAGAGTTATAGGTGCTCTTGATCTATGTACATTTAGAATTACAGCAAAATAACGGAAGGAAGGAAATCTAGACCTAGGAGTACAGACTTCGATCAAATCGAAAACGTTTTAAAAGATATGATTCAGTTAAGATTATTAAAAAGCAGTGATAGCCTGGTGGTTAAGAATTCAGCCTCTCACTCCGGGGGTACTAGGTTCAAATCCATTTATTTGCCTATTCTTTATTATTTCACCTACACGTAGGTCACAAAAGTTGAACTTAATGCATAATGCTTAATACATTCTCTCCCAATTCAACCTGAATGATAGTGTGTTGAGTGCAACAAACCGAGTGTTAAATAACATAAATTATAAGCTAACTACACTTACGATAAAAAGTCAGCCAGATCTCATACGCAGTTAAAGAAATTTATGAGTGTGCATCAACTTTAAGACAAGAAGTGACTGTTAAAGATTCCTAGGTTAACGGCCAATACTTAAAGCTTGACTGAATTCCAAATAAAAATAAAAATCAAGTATGAAAATTTGTATGTTCAAAGGACGTTCGACACCTTTAAAAATGCGGATGCAGACCCACCTGAACCGTTAGAAATAGAGATCAATTTGTAACTAGAAAACTTTTCCACCCTACACCTCTACTCGCCTAATCATACGAATGAAATAGCCCATATTCAATAAATCATCGCGGAATCTCTCTCGTGCAAATGCTTTCACTCAATAAATCACAGGATCATCTACCGACTTATAGGATTTAACGGCCATTGCAGTACGATGCATATTGAAAACTCTTAAAACTTTGATGTAAGGTTTAATCTTCCGGTACAAAAATTTTTTAACGGCGTCGGCCACAAAAAACCGAGATGTAAATGAAAATTGCGTAGAGCATTCTGTGGGTCTTAGACTGATGACTCGCACCGGGAAATTATTAAATCTAGTACCAATATCGGTGTTGCTTTAACGTGCAACTCACGTGACAACTTAATAGCACTAACTGGATCTCTGTCTAAAAACTCTTGACTCATAATTTAAAAAAGGTAATTAAAATCGAGTCCAGAGTCACGATCATACACTCAACTTAACGGTTAAATATAATCATCATTACCCTGCTTCCATCTTCTTCTGAACATAAGTCTTTCCTAAAAGCGATTTTACCCCTAATCCCCAAGCTAGACAAGCGGTTGGGGGAGACATACACATGTAGAATGTATATACATTAATGTACATATAGTTGATGATATCATCGTGAACCTTTCTAGTACTGCTAAACATAAGTCTCCCCTGAGGGGTTCTTGGCCATAATCAGTTAAACTTACATATACATGAAAATAATTCCTCTAAATACGTGTTAAAAAGTGCGATCAAATTACATGCAAATGTAGACGACCATGAGAATTGAAAACAAAGTTTACCTTTTCCGGCGTTAGATTTTAAGAGTACAGATTGTGCCAATCAGAATGAGAAGGGTAAGGGTCTCTACGCTGGCCAAGTATAGGTCGACAGAATTCATTCACTTCAGAAAAACTTAGGGGAATCTGTAAGACACGTAAGTTTTCTGACGATGTTTTTCGGGGCCGATATACCGAATAATATTTAATCCTAAAAACGCACCTAACTTCGTAAAGCTAACGGTACGTGACGGAAATATGAACCCCACAGCAACCAAATGGAAGATTGAAAACGAAATCACCAAGTTTATAACGTCTATTTAGGAAATCTTAATCACTAAATAGGAAATATGTATACAATTGAGATGAAGATAGTAGGCACAAAGAAGGATATTGATTTTTTTAAATTTAATTGACAGTCATCGAATGACTATGACAAAATACTGGATGAATTAAAATGCACAATGTACCGCACAAAAAAAGAGATAACTTCCTTTGGAACGGATAACCATTTTCAAAGCTGCAATCAGCCTGTTTTTTTTAAAGATGTTTGAATTTAAGAAAAAAAATGTAAATAATACATTACAAGTGGGCATTTACAAAATTTCATAACCTTCTTGTACCATTACTATAACTATTAACCTTTTTATTAGTCTACTATCGGACACCATTCCCCTCTTGGAAATCCCCACCCTTGAAATAAAAAAAGGGTAACACATACATAGATACGCCTACAATTTACACGATTGTCATAAACATCATGCAAAGTGCATTCGTTGTACTGACATGTTTTATGCAAGCTACCTACACATTTCTTTCACTGCGTCTGACAGCAATTTCTGGTTAACCGCACTGCAATCGCACTCAGAATGCAAAGAACAACACGCAGAAATCAACTAGGCACTTGCGAGGAATGCACTTCCACTCTCGCCATCCGACTCCGTCAACCAATGCCTACCGCTCTCGTTCGACGCGTGTGTCTCGCTATGACGTCATCGTGACATGTGCATTTAACGTCCGCAGATTATACGTTTCTAATGCATAATAATTCTTTACTCGTTCGTGTATTGTATTATTTGCATTGTTTTTAGAGATTACACGATATAGCCAGCTCATATGAGCGGGTCCACGATTGTTTTCTTTAATATTTCCAATTGCATTCCTCTACTTGACTTATTAACTTTAGTTTTTAATGGCCTAATAATTGAACAATACGTTGTGTACATGTACTGTGGTACTTTCTGTACACTTTTTGTTACAGCCGCAAATTTTGTCATTTTTACATGTATTCCAAATTATGTGAACGAGGGAAACTTAAAATGTCTAGAAGAACCCTATTAGAAAACTGACCATCGAATGAACAGGAATTATTATCTAATTTAAAACACATTTCACCATAAGTCAAGATAAAAAATGACCCAATCTAATTGCATATTTGTGTTGCAGAGGTTACACCTAATACTTATTAGTATACAATAAATAAAATAATAATCAACCCATTTGTCATTCCACATTTGGAATATGGGTCTTCTCTTATATTGAGAGGGTTAAGGCCATAGTCTGCCACGCTGGCCAAGTGCGGGTTGGCAAACTGCACACA
>DWJK01003006.1:0-13737 GCA_018248815.1 Croniades pieria auraria
ACCCGACCCGGGATTTGAATCCAGGACCTCCCGATCGGCAGTCGCGCTTGCAACCACTCGACCAACGAGGCAGTCAATTACTATTATACAGCTTGTATTTAATCTTTCCGAAGTTTAGAATTCTCCAAAACTGGTGTGCATACGTACCTATAGGATTCGGTGCCCTGTGCCTCATAAGGAACCTGGCAGGTTGAGAAATGCCATTTGCTAGACCAACAATTACGCATTATTAATATTTGTCAATTTGAAATTTTTGTATGGTGAACTTAAAAAGATGCCATATTGCATCTTAAGCGTCATCATTAGAAGATCCTAGAAAATGCGATTTTAATCATTTAAATCATGACCTACACAAATAGTTTTAAAGCAATTGTAGTTAACAGAAGTTATCAAA
Organism: Croniades pieria auraria; assembly: GCA_018248815.1. Taxonomy (NCBI): domain Eukaryota; kingdom Metazoa; phylum Arthropoda; class Insecta; order Lepidoptera; family Hesperiidae; genus Croniades; species Croniades pieria. The sequence continues at coordinate 395 of DWJK01003006.1, forward strand.
ATGCGCAACTTCCGAAAACTGACGTAAGGAACACCATAGGCCGTTAATAACAATGGCAGTAAGGGAAAGTGCCTCCGCATCGTACCATAGCAATGGTCCATTGTTTCCCGATTTTATTGTTTCCAGTTCTGTTTGGTCCTTGATGCAATCCCATTACGCTTAGCCCACGTTTCATACTTCATTACATCACCCGGTTCAAAAATATTATGAACATAATAATGTTGTTGATATAAAACAATTTTGTATTTCATTCTTTAGAAGTTTTCAAGATGTTTGCCATTTTTCTGTATCGCCCATACTCTTGTTTCATCTTATATCTCTTGTGTTATATAATATTTACGAAGATATGTGTTTTGTTTTACAGTTCTTTTAATTCCAGGTGTGAACAGAACGGATTCACTGAAGCGAAGACTATGATACAATGAGTAACTCGGAAGGTAGAGAGGAATGGATTCGAAGGCCCGAAAGATTTTTAAACGACTAGTTATTTTGTTATTAGCCATTTCACATGGACAATGTTCATCATGTCCGATGCCAGATACAATAATACCGTGCATTTGCACCAATAGAAACGACGACTTACAAATATGGTTCGTAAAAATTAACTGATTATTTTTAAAGGGGGTAACTAGATGGACGTAACTTAAAGCAATTGTTGAATAGCTATTGCAGACCATGAAACAATCATGCAATCTTAAGTAGTTTTAAAGTTCTATTACGATCAGATCAGACTGGAAGCCGATATTGAAGAAGCTAACCCCTAGTAACATGTCTGCTTCTTCCATCTCCTTAAAGTGGTGCCAAATAAAAATATATTTTTTCCTTAGATGGAAAAATAGGTGTAGAAGTGTTTGCATCACTAATCGAATCTTGTTCCTGTAGTCTCCTATTAGACCATTTTTTAAAATTTCGTCCTAATCGATTGGCCTTTATATTATCATTGAGATATTTGTTAAATATATTTTGTGCTGTTTTAGGTGTACACACAGCGATTTACCGAAAGTAGTGAAAGGTGTACAAGGAATTGGAGAATTCATTAAAAACCCAATAGATGAACTTATTATAGAAAATAACTATCTCCCGTCTTTGCCTGGGAGGCTATTCCAGAATGTAAAAATTTTACGACTCATGATACGACACAACGGTATTGAAAGATTGTCTGCAGCATGGCTAGAAACACAAGAATACTATTTAGTAGAAATATTTATTGTTGAAAATGATTTGAATAGCATTCCGTCAGAGAGTATAACGAGATTACAAAATTTACAAGCCATTACAATACAGTCTCAAAATTTAAAAAGGCTACCGGCTCTCATCAACATGCCAAAGTTACGATATGTAAAACTACAATCTGAAAATTTAAACAGCATAAATGAACACACTTTTAAAAATTTACCGAGTCTGGAAAAGTTATTTATACATGGCAGCCGCAACCTACAAACACTTAAAGAAAATGCGTTTTATAATTTACCCAAACTAAAAAAACTGGAAATTACCGATTGTGGTATTAATATAGTTCATATGCGAGCTTTTTCTCTGTTGCCTGAACTTAGTGAACTCTCTTTAAGCAATAATAAAATTTACGATGCTACAATGGTTGGAAGAGCTACTCGCGACTTACCCATACTCTCTATTTTAAATCTCAATTTTAATGTAATAGACAAATTAAATGAAGGTGCTTTTGTTGATCAAGCTATGTTGGAAACTCTACTTCTATCAAATAATAAAATAAAAATCATACACCACGGAGCATTTCACAGAGTCCTAAAATTAAGGGCAGTTGATTTAAATTATAATGACATTGTCAGAATACATCCAGAGTCATTCTTGCAACAATCCGGCAGCGGCGTTGAGGAATTGCATCTTATTGGAAACAAAATCATGCATATATCAGAGTTTAAGTCTTTATTAGATGCTCTACCGCGGTTGAAATTTTTGGATATGAGTGATAACCTATTGCAAGAAATACCAAGAGGCGCGCTAAGAGGTCATCCCAGCTTAGAGTGCTTACATTTAAATAGAAACAATATTAAAATCATCCAAGCCGAAGCTTTTGTAGCTATGCCTGCACTTAGAGAGTTGCATTTAAGTAACAATTCTTTAAGTGACCTCTATGAAGGCCCCTTTTGGAATTTACCGGCTTTAAAAGGTTTAGATTTGTCAAATAATCTATTTCAACGGCTTCAACCAAAACTTTTATATAATTTGCCAGCGCTTAGAAGAATTAATTTGAGCAATAATCAGCTCACCGTTATAGATCCAATGACTTTTATGGAATCTCCCTTGTTAGAATATGTAAATGTATCAAGGAATGTACTTGTTTCTATACATCCTGCAACGTTCAGGAATCTAGCGAATTTTTACGAAATGGATGCCAGTTACAACCGGCTGGTTGAATTTGTGCCCGGTTTACCAAGAGGCTTAGAGAAACTATATTTAAAAAGAAACCAAATAACTCATTTTCCAGCTCCATCGTCTCCAGATTTGGATCTCCCATCGCTAAGAACGTTGGATATATCAAACAATGGAATTCAAAGGATTCCCCAGGGAGGAATGAAAACTCTTCATAATTTACGAAGACTATATATCAAACGTAATGGCTTGCGACAGATTGATACTACAACGTTTAGCGATTTGACTATGTTAGAAATATTAGATCTCAGTAATAATCAAATAGTATCTATACACCCAAAGAGTTTTAATAAACTCACAAATCTCAAGCTTGTCAATTTACATGGAAATCATATTGATAAGTTTGATTTTACAGCCATCCAAGATAATGGTGCGTTATCGACTCTTGATTTCAGCAAAAATAAACTAAAGAGCCTAAGTTCTGATTTAATGAATCGGGCTATAGACATAGAGGTGCTTAATATATCATCAAATAACCTTAACGAGTTGCCTGCTACTTTGAACATGTTGACTAAATTGAAAGTGTTAGACGCCAGTTACAATCACATTAAACAATTTGATGGAAATTTTATTAATAATGTACAGACTCTAATCGAAGTGCGCATACAAAGTAACAAAATAGTCGAAGTACGCACAGGAAGTTTCAAAGACCTAAAACATCTAGAAACTATTCGTATGGACAATAACCAGATAGAGATCATACATTCCTTGGCGATGGCAGACCTACCAAATTTAATGTCGGTGTATTTGAGCAGCAATCATATTATCGATATTCCAGATCGCGTTTTTTCTAATCTTCCTAAGCTTAGAATATTGGAACTTCAAGGAAATCGTTTACAGTTTATATCTTTGCGTGCATTTGAAAACATACCCTTAATGCAATACTTAAACATGAGTAACAATCAACTTACTAACGTTGATAATACTGGTATAAGGCAGCTTCCGTCATTAGAAGTTTTAGATATTAGTTTTAATAAACTGACAAAAATTACGCGAGAATCTTTTCAATATATGGAATGGCTTGTGGAATTAAACTTAGACAACAACTTAATATGCTACATTAACGGGCAACCATTCGATGCAATGCCTCGGCTGAAAGTACTGTCCTTACGATACAATAAGCTTATATCGGTATCAGAAAGTACGTTTACCAGTTTGAGAAACAATATAGCCATTTTGGATATGGATGGTTAGTAATTCACTTACTATGTGACTAATAATTCAAATGGCAACATTTATTGCAACGATATGGTTAATGTTCCAGGTAATCCTCTCGTCTGTAATTGCGCATTAATTTGGCTTAAATCGTGGTTGTCAGAATCAACAGCTATTGGACCAAAATGTAGTGATGGAACGTATGTTAAAGGAATGCCATTTACGCGAAACGACTGTCAAAATTTTCCTACAAATAATGACATTGGCCGATCGTGTGTAACTCACGAAAATGAGGCATTACTTCCCAATTTAGCATCATCACAAGTATTTACATCGTTAGATAAAATTAAAGATTTTTCCACACAAATGAAGAACAATTACGTAAACAAAGTTAATAGGCCTTCTCCAGAAGAATCAGAATATTTTTATGATGAATATGTTGATTATCCTTACAATGAAACACTAATGGATGGTTTGAATGACGAACTCAATAATAGCAGAAATTATAACAAGGTTGGAAACACTCCCACATTATATGCTGCAATGAAAAATACAACTACCGAAATTTTAACACCACCTGTAAAAACCCCTTCTAGTGGATTCACTTTCTTTGGTCTACCTCTGCCTTCAGTTGACATGGGAAAATTATTGAGTACTGGCAGAAAAATGGATTGGTCAGAAAAACCACATCATAGTAATAAATATCAGATAACAGAACCACCTAAGTTTGAAACAGGCGGGTTTACACCTATGCTTCCAGAAACAACCAGTGGCTTCATGCCTATTCCAAATCCAACCCAAACAATGAACACACACAAACCAGTCCAACATAAACAAGGCAATATTGTTTACAGTAACACAGGGATATTTGACAAAAGTATGATGGTGGCTGATAAATTACCAGCCGTAAAATCTGTACAAAATAACACAATACAAAAAAAGATAAAAAGTGAAACACATGAATTAGAAGCTTTTTTAAATGACAATAATAGGACTCATATTGCTTACAATAAAACAAAAAATATAGAGGAACAAAATAGTGATCCAACTACTTTGAGACATTACAATCTTAAAGAATCCAATCTGACTATAACACATGTAACAGAGAAGGAAGGTATTATTACAACAGACACTAGCAATGATATGGCATTACAATCATGGTTGGATATATCCACACCACCAACACCATCTACAACTGTAATATTGAAACCCACAAAGAAGCATATAGAAACTCAGCCTCCAACATTTCCTGCAATTTTTCCTCCAAATAGTGAAGAGCTGGTAAGAAGAAATCATAGTGTACGACCGGCAACGATTACAAAAGTAAATATGCCAATAGCAGAACATTATGATCAGAGAGATAATTATTCCCCTGTAACAAACAGAGAGGGCAAAACTAGATTTTCTGGGAACAACAATTCACATAGCACTAAGGCGAGGCATGCTGATGATAAGGACTGGTATTACAAGAACTATAACAGTTCTAACATAGAACTTTACATTGCACCAGATTTAAGTAGCTCTAAAGCAGATATCGTTATAAAAAGTAGAATAGACATAGTTGTAATATGTTATTTTATTTTAGTTACAATGTAGAATACATATTAAATAAAAAAAGTACTTATACATCATTGCTGAACTTCTTATTAAATTAAAATACAACTATAATAACAATTACAAATTAATATTTATGTACACTGAGGATTTTTCAAACATTTATTTTTGTGAAATAGTCCCTCAATTTATCTAGAGCTTTATATCTATGAGATATTTTGTTCTTGTCCTCTTTGGGCATTTCTGCATAAGTTAGATCATAACCATCAGGTTGGAATATGCAGTCCCATCCAAAGTCTCGCGTTCCACGAGGAAACACAATAGTTCCTTTAGTTCTGCCTTGAAAAAGTATAACATTGGAACAATCTATCGCTGAACAGTAAGCAAATGTACAGACTGCCTCTGCAGATTTATCATCCCATGCAGTAAGCAATTTTGTCAAGCCTTCAGGTTTCAATTTCTCCAAAAACCACTTGATGTATGGTCCCGGTAGCCCACTAAGAGCGTTGAAACATAAGCTGGTGTCTTCAATTACTACAGGTTTTTGTAATCTTCGTGCTGCTTCCTGACACTTCTTTATGGAAATTTCATCAATCTCACCCTGCAATTCCGGTAGGTCGATTTTATGACTAACAACTTCTAATGGAAATGTGCTACCTAATATAGCTCGTACTTCTTCCAACTTTTTCGCGTTTCCCGTAACAAAAGTTAAGGTTCTGTGAGCCATTGTAGTTAATTTTTGTTCCCAAATGATTAATTATTATCAGCTAATAAATCTCGATCGTCTATTTAATAACTGACACAATTTAAGAACGAATAAAGAAGAAAGAAGAATACTATTCACAAGCTATCTAACCTAACCAATTTCATCTTTCAATTTCGGTGCTGGTTTGTAGTATTGATTGACAGATGGTAACTCTTCTAAGACCAAAGTTATTGATTCACGATTTCTCATTTTCCAGCCAGATATATTCAAATGCTTGAAAAGTCCAAAACAGAAATCCTAAGTAGCTTTGCAACAATAGACTTTCACATTTTACGTGACTTAAATTTTCTGCTAGCACATCTCGTTCGCCGAATGAAGGAAAGTGGAGGTCAGTGCACGCATGAAGAAGGCTTAGTTACATCGAGTTGCAGTCGATATATTGGCAGATATGGAAGTGGCGAGTGGCAAACGCGAATGGCGACAATTCAACAAGCCTATGAAGGAGTACCGCTGACCTCAGCGTCACTGGCTGAGTAATTCACCAAGCGCTTAGTTCGAGCATGAAATTATGATATAGGAATAATTTGTTTAATGATCTACGACGTAAACGAAAATGAGTTAAAACGTTTGAAGTCGTAAATAAAAATTGTGTTTCTAACATTTGCCCTCAATTAAAAATTCTTAGCACTACAGCTGAATAAAAAAAAATTTACTAAATTAAATTGTTGAATGAATTTTACTTCCTCAAAACCTACATTTATAAATTGTTTCCATATACCACATTGCATGTATAAATCGGATTGTGCCGTTGCAAATATTGCCAGGTTAAAAATGTGTCGCCATAGACAAAACGTTGCTTTTATGATGACTGTCAAAATTTTCATCGAATACAAGGATTTAGTAATACAAAGTATAACTGTATAAATTAGACCGGTGAAATAACATTTCTTGTTATTTTTCATATAACGATTAGGTTAGTATACAGAGGATCTTAATAGTGTTGTAATACTAATTACATTAGCTTCAAAATATGCCTAGTCAAGAAGTTGTCACCACGAAAGTAGTGGTTCATCCACTGGTGCTTCTAAGCGTTGTGGACCATTTTAACCGTATGGGCAAAATTGGGAACCAGAAGAGAGTAGTAGGTGTTCTGTTGGGGTGTTGGCGGGCCAAGGGCGTCCTCGACGTGTCTAACAGTTTTGCAGGTTTGTAATACTACTTACAAAATTAAGTTTAAATAGAATTTTTGGTGCTAATAGAAACAATTTAGCTTAAAAGAAAAGCAATTTTGTTTAAACGTATAACTAAACAATTTTTTTCGTTAAATATAGATTTAAAATAATATAATTTGTTGGCGTTGTATTTATTATTTATTTACGTTGTTATATTATTCAGCTTAAAACTGTAATAGATGCTGCAGTAAATGTAATATTCATAATGATGCTCTCAAACTTTTTTATGTCTAGAAATAATACAAGATAATGTGGATGACTAATCACTTTTATAGACTCTCAATATAAATAGGAATTGAAGGAAATAGAAGAATATGTTATATTTAGCGTAGAACTTGTAATAAAACAAAAAAAAACTTTTAACATACATACATATATTCATGGCAGGTTCCTTCTGGGGTACACCAAAAGCACAGAGCGCCAAATATCTCTATCCTTGCAGACCTCCCACGCTTCTTCCACATTTGTCACTCTCTTCATGCTGGTTTCAGAGACTTCTAGCAAAAACAAGACTAGCCTTTATTTATAATACATTCCCATATTGCATTAAAATTCTATCTTAATATATCTATGCACACTACAGTAGCCTTATAATATATGTCTATCAAGGATGTACTCAAGATCAATGTAGATTACTGTAGCTAAGTGCACAGCTTGATAAAATATAAATAAGTATGATAATATTCAATTAATTATTTGAAGTAGTAGTAGAAGGAAGGATACAGAAATAGAGAATGAAGGATTACCATAAATTTTAAAGTGTTTCACTGTTCTATCATGGTACAGTCTTCATATCTTACCTTTTGCAGCCATTGTACTTAATTTGTTTAATTAGGTTTGTTTTGCACTAGCAGTGAACATCATTACTTGACATGTTTACAATGGCCCATACTGTTAAAGAGCTAATAATATTATGTAAGGGTTAACATACTATGAAATTATGAATATATATGTATATGTATGCTGGGTGGTGATCAAACATTTGGTAGGTGATTGCTAGAAACTAATCTATTGATAAATTACATTGATCTCTTTGTTTTCAGTACCATTTGATGAGGACGATAAAGACAAATCAGTATGGTTCCTGGACCATGACTATCTGGAGAACATGTATGGTATGTTCAAGAAAGTGAATGCGAGAGAGAAGGTAGTGGGCTGGTACCACACTGGCCCAAAACTTCATCAAAATGATGTTGCTATTAATGAATTGATCAGGCGCTACTGTCCGAACTCTGTCCTAGTTATCATTGATGCCAAGCCCAAGGATCTGGGACTACCAACAGAAGCATATCAAGCTGTGGAGGAAGTACATGATGATGGTAGCCCCACAACAAGAACATTTGAACATGTGCCTAGTGAAATTGGTGCTGAAGAGGCAGAAGAAGTTGGAGTTGAGCATCTTTTGAGAGATATCAAAGATACAACAGTTGGCAGTCTCTCTCAGCGCATTACCAACCAATTGTTGGGTCTCAAAGGCCTGCACTCACAGTTGAGTGAAATTAGGGACTACCTCATCCAAGTTGGCCAGGGACAATTACCAATGAACCATCAAATCATTTATCAACTCCAAGATATATTTAATTTGCTTCCTGATATTTTCAGTGATAACTTTATTGATAATTTGTACATCAAGACCAATGACCAGTCACTGGTTGTTTACTTAGCTGCTCTCGTCAGATCTATCATTGCTTTACACAATCTAATTAACAACAAGATAACCAACAGAGATGCTGAAGAAGGCAAGAAAGATGACACAAAAGACAAAAAAGAAAAGAAAGATAAAGATGATAAGGAAGAAAAGAAAGGTGATGACAAAGCAAAGAGTGAGAAAAAGGAAAAAGAAGAAAAAAAGAAGTAACCTAGAGTTTTAAAATAGCATAAGTTCTTTGTAATGATCTATTATTTTAAATAAATTTCTTTATCTCAAACTATTATCTTTTAATTGCTATTTTATCGAAGAATATATATCTTTTACAGCTTAATTTTGTATAATAGAGCTGTCATTTACAAGTCTCTTAATAGCCCTAAAATACCTAGTGTGCAATGCCCGTTACAAATATTGAGTCTATAATCAGTTTAAAGTACCATATAACACTATCTTGGAATATTTGTGATAAGTTATATTTATTATCAGTACCGTGTTAGATTATCTGGAACAGCGATAACTTTGATAGTCTACATGGAGGAGTTGTATCGGTACTATGTGTTTTGTAACAATGGGAATTAACAGAAATTAGTTTGTAGAATCTCAAGTGTGGGTCATAATGGTAGACAGAATACAGTTTTCAGTAAGTAGACAATCTAATAAGTAATATGAGAAGATGTGTAGATAAATTTGAAATTGATTGAAGTTGCAGATTATCGTATTATTGTGTCAATAAATTTTTTAGGACCTAGTCTGGCTCAAGCTAGAAGGGAAGTCCGAATTCGACATCCCTATTGCAGTAAAAATATTGAATCGTTCTGGCGGAAGAATTCAAGTGCAAGATGACGATGGCAAAGTATTTTCAACTTCTGCCCAGAATGTTCTCAAACCTCTGCATGCTACATCTCTTGCGGCCAATGGAGTGGAAGATATGATTACCCTTGGCGAACTCCAAGAACACTCTATTTTGCGCAACCTTCACATACGCTACAATCGACAGCTTATTTACGTAAGCAAATCTGTTAGCTCTGTGATTTTAAACGTTTGATGATATTTCAAGTGTAATTTCAATGTAACTAACGTATTTTTTGAAACCGGAATGAAACATAAATTTTAAAGGGCTCTATTTAGTAGATATCGAGTTGGAGAGTCAGTCAACATTTTTTGATATTTAATAGTGGATGAAACCGTTTTATTTGTAGTTGTCTTATCTATTTCCGGATAGTTATGTTTCTAAATATCTACTTGATAAGAACAGGTAGTTTTTCTCAATAAATTGTTAATACTGTCTGAAAAGCGATTTGCTTAATAAATAAAACCTTTTCAGACATACACAGGATCGATGTTAATAGCTATAAATCCTTATGAAATACTTCCAATATACACTATGGATCAAATTCAGTTCTATCAGGAACAAAGCATTGGGGACATTCCCCCGCACATATTCGCTATTGGAGAGAACTCTTATAAGGAGCTATTAAACACGTCATCAAACCAGTGCATAGTTATCAGGTACTTTAAAGATTAAAGGTTTGTAAATTACATGTTTCAAAAGAAATTATTATAAATGTTTAAAACAATTTGTTCAAAAAATTTGCAGTGGAGAAAGCGGAGCCGGAAAAACAGAGAGCACCAAATTATTATTGCAGTATTTGGCTGCAGCTAGTGGAAAACATTCGTGGATTGAACAACAAATACAAGAAACAAACCCAATATTGGAAGCATTCGGTAACGCTAAAACTGTAAGAAATGATAACTCGTCTAGATTCGGCAAATACATCAATATTTATTTCAATCAAGAAGGAATCATCGAAGGGGGCAATATCGATCAATATCTTTTAGAGAAATCAAGAATCGTAATGCAGAACAAAGGCGAAAGGAACTATCACATATTTTATTCGCTTGTCAGTGGTTTATCTGCTGATGAAAAGAAGAAACTAGAATTAGGGCATCCAGCAGATTATGATTATTTAAATTCTGGAAATATGTTAACTCGTGACGGGCATGACGATGCTTTAGAATTTGTTGACATAAGATCAGCGTTTAAAGTGCTTAATTTTCCAGAAAATGAAGTATGGGGTATATTTAGTTTACTCGCTGCAATACTGCATTTGGGAAACTTGAAATTCAAATCATTTAATTTTAATAACATTGAGTCATCGGAAGTAGCTGACCCTATTAATGCCAATAGGATTGCAACACTGCTGGGTGTTAACAAAACGAAGTTGTGTGATTCTTTGACGCGTAAAACTTTAGTTGCGCAGGGAGACAAGGTGATATCTACATTATCAGCGGCAGCAGCAATCGAAGGCAAAGATGCTCTTGTGAAAGCAATTTACGGCCGTATTTTTGAGTATATAGTTGAAGTTATTAACAAAACTTTGCATCAAAATCAACAGCTTTCAAGTGGATCAGTTGGTATATTAGATATTTTTGGCTTTGAAAACTTCGACGCCAACAGTTTCGAACAATTGTGCATAAATTATGCAAATGAAAATCTGCAACAGTTCTTTGTGCGACACATATTTAAACTAGAACAAGAACAATATGCAAAAGAAGGCATAACTTGGACAAATATTAATTATGTAGATAATCAGCAAAATCTTGATTTGATTGGTTTAAGACCGATGAATTTACTTGCACTTATTGATGAGGAATCAAGATTTCCCAAAGGAACTGACGTTACATTATTATCTAAATTAAACAATAATCATGCAACAAAATCTTGTTATATTTCTCCAAAATCAACACACGAACACCAATTCGGTGTAAAACACTTTGCTGGAGATGTGTATTACGAAGTTCAAGGTAGTAATCGAATTTAAAATCGGCTTATATTTCAATTTTATTTTGTTTATTGTACTATTTACATTCTTATTATTTTCGTTAATCCTTTTAGGTTTCTTGGATAAGAATAGAGACATGATAACTACTGATATTAAAGAAATGATATTCGACTCGAGTAACACATTTTTGAAAAACATATTTCCTATGGACGCGCGTTTACCTCATAGCGGAAGTCGGAAGGCTGTATCGCTGAGTTATCAATTCAAGACATCCCTCGAAGCCCTCATGAAGACTCTTTATGCGTGCCATCCATTTTTTGTGAGGTGTATTAAACCTAATGAATTTAAAAAGCCCCGGGTAAGCAAACGATTATATTTTCAATATGGGGTAGTCAGCATTATTTGGTTTTTAAATGTCGTTTTCATTTATAGCTTTTCGACAGAACATTGTGCGTACGTCAGTTACGGTATGCTGGTCTAATGGAGACGGCAAAAATTCGACAAGCGGGCTATCCGATCAGGTATTCTTATTCAGAATTTGTGCATCGTTATCGTCTTGTTATTCCTAACATTCCACCGGCAGAAAAAACAGATTGCCAGAGTGCCACAAAGAAAATCTGTACAGCGATTTTGAAAGATCAAGATTTCCAACTTGGACATACAAAAGTGTTCTTAAAAGATCACCATGATGCCATTCTCGAGGAAATCAGGCACGAAAAGATTTTAACCACCGTTATTAAGGTACAAGCGAATGCTAGAAGGTTTATATGCCGACTACGATTTTTGCGCTTACGAGATGCTGCTATTTGCATACAAAAACATTATCGTTCTCGTGGATTCAGAAATAGATATCTTGTAATGCGACGAGGTTACTTACGTTTACAAGCAGCAATTAAATCCAGGGAACTGAGGAGAACCTTTGTTAAATTAAGAAAATTCTTTAAGAATTTACAAGCACATTGTAGAGGACATCTTGTGAGGAGGCTAGTTAAAGAAAAAGGTCACATAATTAAGGCGAAATTGGCGCAATTCAAGAAAGAGAAAGAAGAAAATCAGGGTGACTTGAAAACGGCGGAAGATCGATATGAGAAGAAGTACGCTGAGCTCATGAGGTCCATTTGGTTTGTGAAAGACATTGTTATTGAAAACAATATTCAGAATACTACAGTCATTGATGATAGATATGTTGACGATGTCTTTGGTTTTCTCAAAGACACAGCAACTCCTGCAGGTACTGTTAGAGGTGCTGGATTTGGAATGGTAAGTTACTTTTGATGTTTTTTTAAAACCGCTAGTGTCTTATTTACTGAATGCTGTAATAACTTTCAGGAGACGCCCGAAAAACCATCGGTTACATCTGTTATACCTTTACCTCAAGAGCCCGAAGAGGAATCTTTCGATGAGTTTAATTTTAGAAAGTTTGCGGCCACTTACTTTACAGGAAATGTAAGCCATCAGTGTTCAAGGAAGCCTTTGAAAAATTCTCTACTCGAAATGCCATCTCCTATGGATAAAATAGCTGCACACGCTCTTTGGATTACCATTTTGCGATTTATGGGGGATATGGCAGAACCAAAATATGTGGATGACAAAATTGATAACATTGCGATTATGACCAAATTAACGGACACGCTTGGTCGCGCTTTTCAAAAGACCAAAGAATTTGAAGTGAGTATTTACAATTTAAATTTAAGCTCATGTCATCATCATCATCATCAGCCTGTCTCAGTACACTGATGGACATAAGCCTCCTCCAATGAGCGCCATCGCGCCTTGTCCTCGGCTTGTCGAATCCAGCATCTGCCTGCAGCCTTTCGCAGATTGTCATCCCACCGGGCCGGAGGGCGTCCTAC
>DWJK01003007.1:0-13736 GCA_018248815.1 Croniades pieria auraria
ACAGCTGTCCACAACGCATGGCAATAGGCTCACTATCTATTCAGTCGTGGGACGTAAACTTAACTGGTGAAACGTGGGAGAGTATTACACTTCTCTGCCTATATCTTCCGGGATACAGGCGCGATTTTAAACATAACGTTTACATTATAAACTATATTTGAGGTAGATAAACATTTTGCCGCAAAGCAACTTTATTTTGATTATACGTAGAGACATTTGACTCTACATTTTCAGTTTTAGCTACAAATACTTTCGACTCGCTCTATCAAATTTGATAAACTTCATGTTAAAAGGTACAAAACACATAAAATGCTGCCGTTTATTATTCGTAAAAAATCTGGTCTATTTTGAATAGGGATATATGTCAGTTAAATTAATCTAGATCGCTTTTCAAGGTTGTGTCGAAGGTGAACAAACCTATAGGCCTTCAATGTCATTCATGCTACAATTCATTGTGACAGATCAAACAACTCATCAACTATCAGTAACTAATATATTTATGCGAAGTTATAGACGGCGCTTATTTCAGTAATAATTTAGCTCGCTTCTGGGGAGGTAGCGAGATTCTCGTAAGACCTTCCTTGGCATCGTTCGCCTCGGAAGACATCTACAAAATTTATACGTACGTATGTATGTATTTTACATTCCACCAGTACCTTACAGATTTAACTAGGATTTTACGGCAAAAATTCGTTTTAAAAATGATTATTTAGTTCAATAATTTGTTCAATAGTAAAGTTAAATCATAATTTGTTGATAAGATTTTTTTTTCGTTTAATTAAATGTTAATCTGATATCAGTATGATAATAGTAATTAATTAATTATAAGCAATAATTAATAATGTTTAATGTCAATAATCTTTATAGTCCCGTTATTCCGAACATTTAGTCATTACTTGTGATAAATAAAAAAAATATTTTTGGTATTAAACGGAAGCTACATTATTTTTTTTTTAATACGAAGCTGTTCTGTTTATTGCAAGTAAATAAATATATATGTGTAAATATATATGTATGTAAATATATGTATATACAAGTTCATCCATTTTAATTGGTATCACGAGCTAAAGGGTTAATCGAACAGTTAGTGAGCGAGTGTCTTCAATAAATCAGTGGAGCGTACACACGGGCGGTCCTAATAAAGCAGCGCCGGTCTATAGGTAGCCGCTTTGTCTAAAACGCCTCATCAGTCCAAACTTTCCTTTCCGCAGTGAAACTTAGATCAAGCTGCGAATCTTGGCGCGTGCGAAGAGCTGCGCGTAGTGTGTCTACCGAGCATTTTGGTGTGACAATTGTTTTGTAGCCTACCATTAAGTTTAACGGCTGCAGGCAGATGCTGGATTCGGCGAGCCGAGGACAGGGCGCGATGGAGCACATTGGGGGAGGCCTATGTACAGCAGTGGACTGAAATAGGCCGATGATGATAATGATGATGATTAAGTTTAACATTAATACTCCAAATATACATATACCTTATAAGGGAAATGTTTGCTTAAATCCAATGACAGATAAATGTATGAAGTACTTGCAACATTTTATCGTGTACTGAGGACATTTGCATGTAGTTTCTTAAAATGAAAAGTTGAGGTTGAAAAAATATAACTGTGAATAAATATACAATAAGTTGCCCGAATTTGGGCTGTACTAATTTCAGTAACGTAAAACCAAGGTACTTTCTTTTGTTGCTCAACATAAAAATATGCGCCCACCCGAATGTTTAAGAAAAACTCCACCTACCCACCTTAAACCCTAAATCGTCGGAATTACTTCGCGCTCATAAACAATGCACGCTAACAAAACAAGGAGGCGTCTTAATTAAAGTTGCTCTATATACTTACATACTCAATCTCACTTGTGGAAGTTAAGGAAAGGTTAAAGGGGGAGGCAGCCGCCCCCGCCTCCCCCACATTCCCGAATGTTCCCAAAGTATCGCTTAATGCAAGTTTATTATCTCTCATCGCTGAGCATTAA
This sequence comes from Croniades pieria auraria, assembly GCA_018248815.1. Lineage (NCBI taxonomy): Eukaryota > Metazoa > Arthropoda > Insecta > Lepidoptera > Hesperiidae > Croniades > Croniades pieria. The sequence continues at coordinate 1,972 of DWJK01003007.1, forward strand.
TTAATTCTTTTTCTCCGTAATATCTTCGGCTGTTTTTCTCCGAACCGATTTCTGTTCGTCTTTGTGAAGGTCAGTCAGTTTTAATTCATCCGTGGCTTGGGTTTAAATAACTTTAGACAAGTTTAAAACTATATTTTTTAAATCAGCACCATTGCTGTATATTGATCTGTTAAATATTACTTAGTAGCGTCACGATTAGTTAAGCTTTCTATAATCTATCCAGAATCTAGTTAGACTACTTGCAATATAAATGAGTAGCGGTGAGTGGCAAATTATCACGGGTCAGTGAGACCCGTTTGTTATTACTAGATAATAGAAGAACCTCAAAAGATATTCTACCTATGCGTATATCGGGTCTTGCCACTAGCACGGTGTTCAAAAACCTCCCTATCATCATGACTCCCTTAAACATTTCATTATGAACATGGATCTCTCCGAATCGAAAGAGTTGAGACTGTAGCCTACTATGCTAAGTAGAGTAATCGTAATTGATAAAGAGAAGGGTTAAGAATTTAATTAATTTGTATTATGTTGATTAAAGTTGCAATAAGGAACTCTGATCAGTATTAATAATAAGAGGCTATAATTAATAAGCAATCCAAATGTAAACGTAACATCACGCCTATAATCTCCGAAGGGGTAGGCAGAGGAGCGCAGTACATTCCCACGTTTCACCAGTTACGTTTACGTCCCGTGGAATAGATGATGAGCCAGTTGCCATACATTAACTTATTAATAATAAATTAATTATTGCCATTAATAAGGGATCTATGGACCATAACCCTCCGCCACTCAACCCTTAATTGCTCCGAACTGGACACGTTAACGTTAATGAAATTCATGCGTTATTATGTTTGCCACTGGCTAGCGGTTTGAATGTTAAATGTCATTACGACACATGAATAAATGTTCTCATCTCACAATAAATTCCGAAAAACCATAAATCATTTTTAAAATTCAACATATTATATACAAAATTTCCCGATTTTATAGTAATAGATTTTTAAATAATTACAATAACGACAAATGATTTTACAAAATCCTATTAAAGGGTTATAATACTATAGAAGATTCCAGAACTTTGAAAATTTCGTGAACAACACATTATAAGCTGAAAAACCTGCCAATAACTTCGCAGCGTTAATATATGACAAAGTAAAGTGACGTACAGTGTTACATAACAGACGAATTATTAAGATATCTTTATCAATACAAGACTCCAAACTCCAGCAGAGGCCTCCGCTGAGTTTAACCTTTGTCCAGAAGCGATCGTAACTGGGTCACAGCCGAGATTCTTTAATTAATATTTTATTATTAATCTGTACATCACGTAATACCAACAGATCGAATGGTTACGCTACTCAAACACCTGGTGATGCCCGCAAAGATCAGTCAAACGCAAAACAAATAATCAAATTAATAGAAAGGCGCGAGATATCAACATTATTAATTCAAAACTCGCCCACCCACCGCCCCCGCCCAACCACTCACCCCTACCAACGCAATCTTCTTTAGAGGAGGACAGACTGAAAAGAAAGGTTACCGTCTTGTAAGCGTGTTGACCAGAAAATTCTAATAATATTCCACATTGTTTTTTTCGCTTCAATAAGTAAAAATATTTTCTGTATGGATATTTATTACGATTTTATTGAAACATGCATTGGAACTGATGTAGCGAATTTTAAATGAAAGTTAGTACTATTGATAATATTGGAATATTCGTCTGAAGAATGACTAATCTATTTTTGCGGTGATGTTGCAGTTCATTGAGCCATATCCATCCTGAAAGGTATCTTAGGCAGATGAGGTTGATGCTGATATCCTGAATTACAAAAGCCGCTCATATCAGGCGAGTTATTAGATATTATTTTTGGATTAGTAAGATTATTATTATTGCTAAATATATCATCACGTCAGGTTCCTGAAGGGCTAGACAGGGAACCCCGACTGACAAATATCTATATCTTTACGCACCTGACGCCCTTCATCTATATTCATCACTCTATCATCACCCGAAAGACAGAACAACAATACTCTGAAACATTACCTATCTCTCATGTAAATTTATTCCACTGACCCTATTAAAGCCAAAACTCATAAATAATTATGCAGTACGTAATGCACCGGCAGAATCATATTGTGCTATTAATTACGGTTAAAACCGGCTCTACATAACACGATTGTATGGAAACGTTAAAAGTCAGTCATGACGTCACAGCGCGGAAAGTTTTATTTAGCGAACGTCATAGCTGTTATGAAATGGTTATACTAGGGTACTACTATGTGCGGAGGCACATTGAGTGGGCAGACGTAGCAATTGAATGTGGGCGAAGAAACTGAAAAAATAAGTCGTAAGATAATGCCTAAAAATATATTGAGCTGTAAACAAACCTTAGTTCTTAAACCAAACAAAGCTCCAAGTAATAACCGTTCACCAGTAAAATTAACCATTATCATTGCTACTTTTTCTCAGCACACTGACTTGTTTTATATTTATTTTATTTATTTAAGTATTGTTTTATTTTTATTTTATTAAGCTCTCTTAAAAAGTGATAACAAATCTATTATTAGATTTTTCTATAAGTTTTTTTTTTTAAATTAATTTTCATCAATAAAGTGTACCCTTAACGTGCGCTATCATTAAAAGAAATCGAATAAAACATCGAGACTATCAAACCGTGACAAAAGTTTGCTACGCTCTTGTTGCGTGTTCGACGCAATCCATTCCACCAGCACCAAAAGCCGCTTCTATTCTCTAAAAACACCATTTGTTCTTTCTCCCGTGTCATAAGGTAGCACTTCGGGTGGATGCTCATTTTTAGTCGGCAAATGTTGCGATGCTATCTGTCATGACTGCAAACTTACCGGCCGCTCACAAAAACCGTTAACGCCTTTATGCCATTTACGTAAGGTGTATTTTGTGATGTATATCTCGTGTAGAGCGGTTTGTGTAACGTGGTGTCTAATGTCGGGGACTGCCGCCCACTCTCCCCGCCCAAACTCTACATGTTATTTACGTGTGAACACAACACCACCGAGGGTTCAATTTATCTGACCTACTGGGCCTCTAACTAATATGACCCCCTGAAATTACGTGTACCTCTTCCAGCCTGGGAATATTTTTCAATTGTTATATCCACGCACACATATACAAACTGAAATGTACGATTACTTTCATGTAAAAATGACCATTACAAAAATATTTTATAATTAATTATATTTGTTTACATACGTTGTAACATAAATAAAATGATTTATATAACATTTTCGTAATTCGCAAAGAACATCAATGAGGGAGATATTTGTTCTATAAACAAATAGAGTCAATTTGTTATAAAGTTCTTACGAACTTTTAAATTCCTTCCAATGAACTAAGTTAAATGACTTGAGTTAGTTAATATATTAAAGATAATAGAAATATATTTTACAGTCATGTCTAAACTACAAATCGTGAACTAAAGCTATCAAACGCTTAATTATTCAACTTGACTTCTTGACAAATAATGTAAATCCCTTCAATTACCATAGTATACAAATGATGAGATAAGTATGAAATCGAATCCTACTTGCCTTTTAAGCAATATTATAATTTATGGGATAGAGAGCAGTTGCGCAGGCGCATCGAAATAATATTCTTTTATTGATCCAGCAAGCTTGGACAAGCTTTTCTCTACTAGATAAAAATTTAATTCCTTTGATATTCCTCTTCTTATTCATCTATCTGTGAAGAACTTAAGATATAAATATATTCCAGTAACAATTGTTATGTTTTTACCTATTCTACTTTCAACAATATAAATTTGTTGTAACATAAGCCAATAAGTTCTATAAAAAAGTAAGTCTTGAATAAAGAAGGAAAATTAAGAGTAGGTAATAATAAAAGAATATGTATGAATCAGTGTTAAAATTAAAAAAAATAACACCTCCATGGCAATGTGAGCGCGTAATGGCGGGCTGCTTGACAATTAAAGTTGACTAGTCCCAAACTGTATGATAAACTGGAAATATTCCATAATAGCAGAAGCGTCATTACAATGCCTTAGCAGAATATTTTTCTTGGGAAGAAAGCCGATATTCCCCCAAGAGTTACGACATTTCAATTTGCCAAGGCGGGCGGAAAATGGAATTACGATTGAAGCGAGGATACCCGAATGTTGCCGAAAGCGTACTGCTTTATGCCGAGTACTGCCGACAACTGCCGAAGTTAGACGAGCGCACAACGCGCCCGCCGCGCCAAACCCGTGTATTGATTAGATGCGGAACGCCCGATGCCATATAAATTAGGCCGCACAGAAAAACAGATTTAAGGAAACAAGAAATGCAATTGAATTCTGTTGTTATTTACTAATTAAAAACCTATTGTCCCAGCTAAAGATGGATTTGTCCTAATTAGAACCTACACTAGTTCTATTACATTACAACCTACACGTGGTTGTCTCAGTAAAACCTACGTAAAGCTGACGTCACTAACTACGATCGGTAGAAATTAAATTTTCTGATCATGAAATTAGAGAACAATTAAACTGCTGATTTGTGTATTTATAAAGTTTTATATATATGTACGTATGACATTTTCATAAACAATAAAATCAATTTTAAAACACGAGATACATCCTGTCATATCTCATGAAATTATTAATATAAAAGCCTATTGGAATTAAGCTGACATCGGCATTCAACGGTGGAATAATGTACACGAATAAATATACATTACATTATTAACGAATGTTGGCCTCGTTTCTCGCTCTCTTTGTTCGTTTCACAATTTTCCCGGTGGATTAATTGAATATAACTTTTCTCTTGCGGGGTTTCAAGGTTCAAAATAATTCGTTAGGAAGAACATTTCGTTCCCGTTCATCGAATTGACGAAACAATCCAACTGTGAACTTTATTAATAGTTGTGTGGGTTGATATTTGCGTGTTACTTTAGCAAAGGCGCGTTTCATGATTTGTGAGTTTATAGCGACGGTGAAGTGTCGGTGGTTAATGGTGGCAGCGCGTGGCTCTCGCCGGCGACATATTGAAAAACTTTGGCGCGAAAAAGCGCGGTAAGACATGAAAATATAAAAGGCGACTGATAAATAAACTTTCCTTGGTGCTGATTTTTTAAAAATAGAACTGCATTTTTTATTAACGCTGCGGACATCTTGTGATTTGAGTACTGCGACAAGATAAGTATGATTTTTATTTAAGCGTTTACAGCTAGATAATGTATCTAGTTATTTTTTTTCTCCCAACTTCGTCTCAGTTTCACGGATGGATTATGCATAACTTAGCGTGATCGCAATATTAAATATAACGATGAAAATTTAAAACGTAATTTAGGATAATTACTCCGTCAAATTTTACCGAGCACTAATTAAAAATAAAGACTATATTAAGCACATCTTAGTAGTTTTATTGTATCTAAAGAAGATCATTATCATCATCGACCATTTTATCATTCCGTTAACCAATAGGTACGAATATCCTTTTAGAGTGAGAAGGTTTAAGACCGTAGCCTGCCACGTTGGCCTAGCGCAAGTAGAGAGACGTTAAACGATTTGGAAAACCTTATGGAGAACTCTAAAGTGTACAGGGATTCCCATACTTTTTCTTCACTAGTAGAGGACAAAGTCTGAATTTGCCATCGCAGCTATACATCTGCGTTCACACGTGGCGATATGATCTTCCACTCATGCGTATATTTACCCTTGAAGAGGTCATTGTTTAAAAAAATTGAATACGCCACTCTAAGCTCAGCGCTAGAAATATAGCTTGGTTAGTATATAATTAATATACAAATATATAGTCGTGGTCATTTATGTTATTGTTCGATATATGATGATCATGTGGGCGCTCACGACAGAACACGCTTTCCACCCTCTAACACTGACGTACACGTGTACTGTACATAAATGTATACATGATGTAGTTCACTGTTATAGTTCACACCAGCAGAGCATTACAATCTAAATGTTTGTTAAGTGGGATTTAACTGTGATTGAGAATATTTATAATGTAAATTGTTAGTATTGTGGGACTGTGAGGATGTTGTTACGTTTGAACTGTTCTAATTTTTATTTCGAAGTCACCAAATAAAGTAATTATAAAAAAAGGTCAGATTTAATATAGAAAATTTTTCATTGACTGGAATTCTGGTCGAGTGATTAGTAAAGCTAAATGTCAAGTGGGAGGGTGTAGGTTGGATTCCCACAGAGGACAAACATTTGTGTAATGACTCCCAATGTTTGTTTTGTCTGGTAAAAAATATTAATATAATTATGAATGTATTGAAAAAAGTGTAAAAAAAAAACGTAACATCACGCCTGTAATCCCCGAAGGGGTACGCAGAGGAGTGTAGTACACTCCTACGTTTCACCAGTTACGTTTAAGTCCCATGGAATAGGTGGTGAGCCTATTGCCATACACCGGGCAAAATTCCACAATAAATTTAAAAATCTAAAATATAGGTACTTTGTCAGGTGTGTAGTTATCATATTACAGAATCTAGTGATAACAGTAGTCGCAAGGTATTATTACTATGAGTTATAATATTTAATCAATGGTTATAATGTTTAATATTAAACATATTATAATGATGACGGACAGCGAGAGACCATTGGAAGGTTCGAGATGGGTAGAATGCCAAGACGTTTGTCTCCAAGCATCTTTTCGGTAATTCACCTTAGCGTCCCCCGTTCGGGAGATTTAGATGGAAACCTGCCCTTCGCTCCCCTGGGTGACCCATGAAGGAAAACCCGTTGTTTCTGAGGCACTTCCGGCTTTGACTTTATCTTCCTTATCTGCGAATTCCGCGGCATAAGAATGTCGACCTTATGTCGAGTGCCGTTGAACGTTTTTTGCTTAATTTAAATGTTATCTTCTGTCGCCTTAAATTTGATAATTTATTGACACCTTTCCAGGTACTTATACCAGGATCGTCCGTAAACATAACATACCCTAGCTATATAGAAATTTGAGTTATACAGTTGTATAAGAATTCCTGTACTATTTGATATCGATATTCATTCATAGTTAATAATGTAACAGTAGGAGGGTACTACACTCCTCTGCCTACCCCTTCGGGGATTACAGGCGTGATTTTAGGTTTTTTTAAATATTGTAACAAGTAGCTATTTAACTGTTATTTCCAAATAATTAATCAAATTATGTACCGGGTTAACTCACTTACATTTTTTCATGATAACCCGACTAGTTTCAGCTCTATCAAAGGTCCAGCCCTTCATGCAATCCCACTAATTGCAGCGATGGAAGCCAACCGGTGACAACTCATGAAGAAACGCTCCACATACATAGATCTGCAACTAATCAGACTATCCAGCAAAACATACGTAAAGTTTAATATCCGTAGGTGAATTGAACACAGGATTCTTAAAATTAGAATTCAAATTCTTATGAACCACTTGACTGAACGCCGCGTAATTAAATATGGCTTTCTTACAATGCAACACTCTACAAGACTTATATTAAACCAAAACATCAAAGTGCAGTTTAAAATAGACCGCTCCTATTTTTATTAATTTCTACTCTATATGGTTAAATTTATTGAAAAAAATGTATTATGTACGGTGTTATACTTTTCGTTCATCCACTAGCTACAGCCAGTATTTTACTTCTCCGCTCCACAATCGCAAGCGCATGAGAAGATGATCTCCTCTTGCGCAGGGGCAAGGGTTGGACATGCGTAATGTAGACCTGCATCACGATTTAGAGTTGCTACTGCTGCTTTCCTGAATTTTAGCTGATTGTTATCTTTACTTTAATTACGTAACAAATATTGTCTGGTCGCCGCTACATCCAGAACCTATCCAATAGAAACGCTTTGAACATTCATTTCAGCCAGTCTGTAAATGCCAGTAAGACTAAGAACAAGCAATAGTTGGTCCAGGGTTAGCATGGTATAAGGATCCTTTCAAATAAATCGGTTCGAAGAACAGAACAAATTTTTTTCGCATGTAAAATAAAACTTTAAGACATTTTGATATTACATAAGACAATAATGTAAAAATAAATCTTATGAAAATGTACAAACATTATATTTTAAATGGTCATAAAATTTTAAAATTTGGTTCTCGAATCGAGAACGTATGGTAGGGGTAAAATCGACGAGTGATTGCGTAAGTAACAAGTGAACGATTCTCGTAATAATTGCTAACTTTGGTTACATAAAAACGCCAGATTTATACAGCGGGGCGATTTATAATTGAAACACCCAAAATTATTGTGATTGTATTTTTGTATCAGTTATATAAGTACATTACGAAAAAACTTAGTTTTATTACCATCTAGATTGTCTTGAAATTGTTTAAAAATTAAATTTTACTAATATGCACACAGCTGCTCTTTCAATTTTATAGATTCAAATCATTAATGATAGACATATTTTAATAGATCTGTCAATAAAGCATAAACTTTCTAAGTTCCACTGAAAATTATAACCTTAAAAATGTTGAATATAAAATATTGAGATATCATGATAAGAAAACCAAAAAATATTATTTGCAGCAAGTGTGTTAAAAAGCGTTAACGGGAAAAAGTATCAAGAGAACGAGTACTGATTACACAGCTACATATTCCACATGGTATTATTCCGCGAAAAGCCTTGTGGATGTTGCCCGTTATAAAAATGTAGGATCCAGGGAAAAGATCATGCTTACCCGGTGTGGGGTAGGGTGAAGCCCCCTTCTGATTTATGGTAACATGTCGCGAGGCACAACCGCGCGCGTTAAGCAAAAAGCGACTCCGTCCGCGACAGATTTTTATTCTATTTATTCTTTACAAAGTAAAACTACTTAAATAGCTATTCTTTTTTATATTATAGTCAATGAACTCCTAAGATATTTCACGCATATCTAATTAAAGTTATTCGTAACGTAAGTTGATTACCATTTAAGTAGTTGGCGCTAGTGTTTTCACCTCAAAAACGAATTTATTAAGATAAGCTTAAATAATCTTCATTTCTTATTAACAATTTCAAACGTATATATAAACTCTCGATTTATTTTACTATGTTTTTAGTACACTGCCATCTATCGATATCAGAAAGAATTAATACGTGCCGTATAATCGACTTCAAAGAGTTATAATTAAATTTTTCAAATCACTTACTTAATTAAATTCCTCAAAGTACAACCGATCACTCAATGGGTCCTTGGCTTATTAAATATTTACTTTACGTAATTTATCAGAATTCATACATATTTATAACATTTACGCCATCTAGCATCGAGTAGCTATACTAATTTTATCACAGTACCAGGTGTAAGTATAGTTTAATTATTATAGATGGCGCTACCACACGTACATCAACAGTATCGAAACATTTAAAAATAAGAAGAACTTACAATTAGAGAAATGTCGAATGCAGATTAGATAAAAGATAATATATAAGCATATAGTATAAGATACATGTTTAAGTTAATCTGTCATCGGGTAATAGTGACACCCGGCAACATTCTAAAGCCTCAATTAGATTACTCTTTCTAACCCTTCTGGACTTTCAAAATATGACTAAGGATTCTTTTTATTTTAGCCATCCAAACAGGCAGACGGGCTACGTGTTGGTACGTGGTCGCCGTCACCTGTAAACATTTGCTACGTCCGAGGAGTGTCCAATGCGAGTTCTCTTAACGCCTTACTTGAAGAGCCCCATGTTAAAGTTCCGACAAAATCGCAGATGGAGGCTCATTCCCTGTTTTAACCGTGTGCTAACTATGAAGGACTTAACCAAGTATTATTTATGAACAATAATACCTACTGTCCAATAACTTTTAAATAAATATTTATTTAAGTTTGAGTAAATATTTATTTAAAATTCAATGTTAATATTTTCGGATTTCATGTTCATGCGAAAAATGCTAAGCATACTTTTAGGAGAATATCAATTTCTAAATGTATAACGATAAGACGATATTCTATGAACCTGTGATTTATATTATTTGTTACACAAGTCAACAAATAATGGAGGAATTATCGCAATAAAATTATGATTTTACGATATTCTACAAGCCCTACAACGGTTAATTTAAATATAATTTTTTACCGTTTGTAAATAAATTCCCAATTTTGTGAAATCATGTTTGACTGAAACGCCCAGTTCTAATGTTAAATTGAATAAACCTTAGAATGTGGGCCAATAAGTAAACAAACCAAAACCAGATTTCGCCAGATTGGCCAATTACGGGTAGGTAATATTTAGGGATTTTTGTAAATTTTTTAAATGGACATGTTTTTTTTTAAATCAATATTAAACGCCAGGAATTTGCAACCTACACTTTAAATTTTAAAAAAACAGACAAGTAATGCGTTCGTTTATCCTATAATGTACATCGCTTAGCAATTTATTAATGAAAAAACTTTTACTTCTACATATTTTTATTTAATAGCTCACATAAACTCTTCCAATGCTGGCAGTCAAGAACACATCAATGAGTAATCACTGAAATTAATTTAATGATTTAGTAATATGAGGAAATTGAATTAAGAAGATTTAATAAAATGAGGAATTATGAAAGTAATGCTCATTATTACTCACTCATTGTAGCCAGCGAATCATGTTCAACAGGGTTATGTTATTAACCTTTTGCGGTCGTTTGTCTACTCTCAGCCACCAAAGCTTTTTTACCGTTCCGGTGGTATGTCTGCTCTCAGCCACCACAGCAAGGAACCATACGAATTCTATACTGTATGCATTCATGTATTAGTTTACACTTTTTCTAAATAAACCTCGATGCCTAAGAATATTATTTATGAACAAAAACAAAAAGCTGTCAACCAGCGGTCACCGTGGAAGACGGAGTGTCGAGTCAATGGTATTTTGAATGTACCTAAATCGAAAACGTTCGATGATACTTTGCAGAATTCCAAATAATATTTCATAAATTGAATTAACGGTAATTAAACATTTTCCTTTCTTAAAATATTCAAATTCCTTAACACTCGAAAACCAGGCCCGCATGTTGGAGAATGTTTTAAAAAATATCACACGATGGAGAATAATGAAACATAATATTTATGCAAAAACTTATCACTAGATGACTGCATTGAATAAAGATATATCTAAAGTTCACAAAAAAATAACTAAATAAATATTGTTTTGTTTATCCATCGTAGTCTTGCGTGTTATGTATCCCTGATTTTTCGACGGAAATTGATTCCGACCAGTACGATACCTATGTCCAAATTTAATATGACCGCAAAGAGTTAATATACGTAACATCACGTCTGTTATCCCCGAAGGGATAGGCAGAGGAGTGTAGTACACTACCATGTTTCACCAGTTACGTTTACGTCCCACGGAATGAGTGGTGAGCCTATTGCCAAACACCAGGCACAGACCCAGACTCCGAGTCACTACTAGAAATTCTTAATTAGAAAAATCCAGTAGTACCCGACCCGGGATTTGAACCCAGGACCTCACGATTGGCAGCCGCGCTTGCAACCACTCGACAGACAGTCATTAGTATAGTATGATTATTAATATACATTGTTTTAGAATACGATAGACTAGCGTTTGACCGCGATCCCACCCGCTAAACATCGCACTTACGTACATAGGTCCTCCATACATACGGACTACGCACGCCTAGAAGCCTGTTCCGCCTTGGTTTGAAACATATGCTCAATCCTAACTCACATAATGAACATATTTAGAACATTATACACGAGTAAGTTAAGATTTTTTTTTTTAATCGACCCATTAACATTCCACTGTTGGAATATGAGTCTCCTCCCATATTGAGAGGGTTAAGACCGTAGTCCTC
>DWJK01003008.1:0-13735 GCA_018248815.1 Croniades pieria auraria
GGACTACGGCCTTAACCCTCTCAATATGGGAGGATACTCATATTCCAACAGTGGAATGTTAATGGGTCGTTTAAAAACAAAAAAAAATGTATATATCTACGTTCTTTTTTAATGATAACAAATATTTTCATAAAAATGACTGGCCTGTTAACGCTATAGTTAGCGACCTTCACTGCTAGAGCCGGAGGCCGTAGGTTCATTTTCCACATATGACAAAAATTTGCCTAATATCTACGAAAGTGTGTTCTGGTTTGGGTTAAAAATTATCTACAATACCGCTAATGTCCTCTGCTAATACGACAGCCATTTAATTTTAATGTACTAACATCGAACGGTTTTTAGCCTCGCGAATCCAACACACCCAGTTAGCACTATAGAAGGCCAATATAGAGAATACTATCCACATCGAAACCTTTATTTTTTATAGAGAAATTCCGCAGTAAATACTTTCTAGTGTACCGTAAAACGTAAATATTGAGAGCACAAACATTTAGTCACTACTTCATTATCCCAGACTACATTGAATAAAGAAGTTAATATAAAACAGCGTAAATAGTGAAGAAAAAGTAAGTTAAACAAACAGCTACTCGTTCTGGAGTACTTGTTCAATGGAATTAATCTATCAGAGATACGCATCGGTAAATTAATAATTTCAAATGCCACTACGAATTCCACGCCCGTCGCCCAAATCACGCGACTTGGTCACGTAGTCGAGTACTGTGACATTCGGTTTTATGGTCAATTCCAACTAAAGATGTTCGATAAAAACTTTTACATAATTAATACTAAAGTAAAATTTTTATTATTATATTCCATTTTTCTTATTCTTTTTTTCTTTATTGAGACCACGAAACTTTTAAATCTCAGGTTATAATATTATACTTTATATGAAAATATAACCTTCATAGGTGGCCCTTCTACTAATTGTTCTGTTGACATGAAGAAGACAGTGGGAAGACGCTGCATTCGGAAAGTCCAGGACCGGAAGAAGTAGCGCCGATTAGAGGAGACCTACATATGTCCAGCAGTAGATACCCAGAAGCTGACGATAATGACATGAAAAGTAGTATATGAAGATTAATGATTGTAGAAGAAGCCCGTCAGGTCAGTGAGGTGGTGCTCTCTGCCTATGCTGCAGGGATTTTGTATAAAGTTAAAATAATAACGAGACCAAAAATCTTGGCATGAATTGTATAATGAAATTAGGTAAACATAAAGCAAACACTAATAATGTACTTATCTTGGTCAGACTAATTATAGGAAACAGTTAAAACTCTAGAACTTAATAATGCAGCGGAACAATTTCGTATACAAATGCAATAAAGATTGCTACTCAGTACAATAGAACATATTGTCATTGTACTTTATTCGCACAATAAAATAATTTAAAACGATTCAATTGCCTAATTGTTTCCTGAAAAAGCCGACTGTAATTTATCGGTCAGCATCGCTGAGTTTCTGAAGAACCAATTAAACTCGTATGCTGACGTATTTAAAAAATATCCATTGCGTCATTATTATATTGAAAACGAATGAACCAACTTTATTTTTAATTGGGTGTCATGAGTTTTTAAGGCACATTTTTGTTACTATGAAAGTTTATTATAGCTTTGAAACTCTCGTTAAATGTTCTTAGGAATTATATACGAATATATTTACATGTTTGTGACGAGTTATAGGTAAACTTAGCTGCATCTGTTTCAGTAAAGTTAATTCATACAACATAATTGAAAACTATATTACTCTTAAAGCGGCCTTGAACCTACTGAGGTGTAATTATTAATTTTACATTAAAGGTACATTACGTTAAAGTTTTGTAGGCGTAATTTTTGTTTAGACCCCATAATTCATGGTCAAACTGATAAACATGTCAACTTTTGACAACAGTCACGGCTAAATAACCACCACGAAACAAATTTCATGCAAAACAACATATGCAAATGTAATGAATAAATAATTTTTCATTCATTAACGTGTGTACTTTTCCCATTAGTGCTTCTCAAAACGACTGATAACGCTCATTTGTGGACGCCGAAATTGAAAATGGAATTAGGTTGCGATCCGTTCATCATCATCATCATCAGCCTGCTCGCGTCCACAGCTAGACATAGGCCTCTCCAATGGCACGCCACTGAGCTTGATCTTCTGCTCTTAAAATGTCCATGGCGATGCGTTAAAAATCATAATTGCAGTAAACGTTTTAACGAGAGCGTATCAAATACAACTTTTACAATGTTTATATTCGACAGATAGAAAGCATAATATTTTAGGGTCTAAGGTCTATTCTAGGGTTATATTAATAACGTACAACGTAAAACTGGCAGTAGATAAAAAAGTTCGTGAATTTTTATTGAGACTACAATAACATAAACTGTGTTAAACATAAACGCCCCCCAGCAGTTTTTAAGTCATTGAATCTCTCTTTTTAAAGTACATAAGAAAAATAATAAAACAACAAGTGAAACGGTATAAGTATTACTAACAAAAGATTGAATCATTAATTTATGTCGGTAAGTTATTTTTTGGTAACACATGAAAACAATGAAAGGTGGTGTCAAAGTTCCTTCAACAGACGAGCATGTGAAGACTGAAATGAATGTAGAGATGGCGAAAGAAGTCTGCCAACAACGTAGCAGGTGTAAAACATTAATCACTGCCTACCCCTTTTCAAAATAGGCGTGATAATATGTAAGTAAATGAAAACAATGTAAATACCTATAAATATAAACATTTTAATAAAGATTACAAGTAAAACATGTTCTGTAATTACCTTTATCGTTCTCAGAAAAAATAAGATTCGTTTAAAAGGCCGATAAATTGTATAATAAAATAACGTGGCAACACAGTACCCCACGGCGAAACCGCGATTGTGTATTTTTCCCATAATAAATGAATTTGAAAAATGAAATACATTGATATTAAACAATGTTTAACTCGGTACGGAATTTTCGTAAATGTTTAATACGTTTAACATTTCGCTTTAGTTAAAATTACAAAGCACTTTCATTTTAGCTTTCGGCAATCAAATCATTACATTGATATAACTATCTGTTTTAAGCTAATCTGCTTAACAAAAGAATACTAATGAGAGAAAATTATAGACATTTAGTTTTATTGAGCTAATTCTATTCGGCGAACCATTAGATACGAGTACCTAACTTCTGTCTTCAGATTGCAACCTTCCAGTCAAGGGTTCCTATCGAAGTACATAATTCAACTTTAAGAGGTTATCTGCGTTTTTTAAATCAAATATTGTGCACTATAATAGTGAAGGCACCTGCAAATTGTTTCTAAATTTGAACGTTATCAGGAGTTCTCATATTATAGAGTATATATCTATATACTTTTGTAATTTGTGCAACTGTTTTACCAAAGACAACTATCTGTTTAACATTGACAAAGGGAACATAAACTATGAATGTATCGTCTCATTATATTAAATATAGGTATGTATTTCTAAGAAATATATTATATAAATGTTGGTTTACTGCACACTTTATATGAACTTCATGTATGCCAAATCTCACTCTTTCGTGAACGCCATATTTTTAAACACAGTACAAATATTTCGCTACACATATTAATATACAGATTTCCAGACTCGTACAATATAATTAAAATACTATGGCATATAATAACGTTATTTTTTATGAAGCGCACATTACCCATATCATTACCCTATCTCGACATCGTTACGTTGAGTAGACCACGAACTCGTTACCTTGTCTCAACATCTTTATGTTCAGTCGTCATTCTTTACTGATTGAAAGATTTATATATGAAAAAACGACACTAACAATATCAACGGCCTCGTCATTGAAAAGGGTTATAAATTAATTACTTAACTGCTCATTGTGCAAGATTATTTTTCGCACCAGTGACGTCCTTCAACGAGATAATCGTTGACAGTCACTCGGCAAACAATCGCCTCTTCCTGAGGTTTTCTGTTACAAAAACGTGAGGACATTTAACTATACGTATGCCTATGGACATATATATACAAAACACATACGCATAATAAAAATAAATGATTGTTATACCATCACGCCAGGTACCCTATAGGCTAGGCAGAGGACCCCAAATAGCAAATATCTGTAATCTTCCAGATTTGATACGCTTTTATACTCCTCCCTTTTGTAATACATCGGAAATAATGAAATGTGTCAATAAAACACAGACATACATATGCAAAGAGATACATTTTGAAAATGTTCATACCTACACGCTGTCATAACTAAGCTATTTCCTTCGGGACTGTATTCAAAATACCTTCCCCAGCTTCCACTCTGGATGGCTTTAAAACGGCACACAAATAGGAAAAATATAAGAAGAACTAATTTTAAACTTTTAACTCTCAACCCAAAACATTTCTCATTTCTCCGGGGGCACTTATCGAGAAAAGCAGAAAATTCTTATTTCGCCCTCTTCGTTGATATCCACTAGAGTTGGGAATTTATTCATAAAAACCACAAATGCTTTAACATTAATGCGGAAATTAAAAACTATTGAGCGAAAAACTCGGAAATGAATATGAATAACATTAATATTAATGTTAAGCATCAATATTAATATGCACTGACGTTCATAGGTTACATGATCCCAGAACCTTACATACATACACTCTAACATACACATAACCCAAACTAATACATGCCTCGTCTCATGTCCTACATTTTCCAAGGACATCGATAGCTCATTTACACACATGACCGAAGCGCCACTAACCTCTATTTTATTAGCTCTACTTTATTTTATTGCAAAATGATCAACAAACACATTGCATATGATTGTAAGCATTTTATGTTGTAACATACATAATTATATCTATTTAAAAATATTCATCGACTATGTCTTTAAAATTGCAAGCGTTTATTACCATTGGAGGACTATTTCAATTAACATTACACATTGGAGTCCATAAAAATTTTATTCGTTTTACAATACTCATATGTACAATATACATATGTATGTATATGTATATGTACAGTACTCATATATACAATACTCAAATAATAATAAATGTTAATTATTTTGAAATATTTTATACATGTTTCAAGACAATTTACATGTTTCAAGACAATTTTTTTAATGTTAATCTATCCATTATGCTTCCAAAAGTCACGTTTATCTCCCATCAACTGCAACTATTCAATAAATATACATCATCATAGTTATGACTTCCTTTGTAGGACTGAGAAGGGTAAGGCCATACTTTACCATACTGACCAAGTCCGTTTTTGTTAGGTATAAGTTTCAGACAGTATGTTAAAACATATAATAATCCATAGTAATCAACGTATATACTTTATATCCACGGTAACTTCAAACCTTAAGAAGCGCGGCGCATTGCAATATATTCAAGCATCGTGCATCGAGCAATCAACTGGATGTATCCAGCAGTGTGGATGCGGGCTCTTTACACTTGACTGGAAATCAAAGCTTCTTTGAACATATATTTTTTCACTTGCAGTCGAATACGTTTCTATTTAAATACGGCATCCTTGTTGAACAGTGTCATAGAAATATATTTAAATACCGTATGGATATTGTGAAAAGTAAAATATGTATCGTTTGAATAAATAAGGACAAGATGTACCAATAGAATTTGTTGGAATGGAAACTACTAATGGACTGTTCAGCACTTGATCATATCGTTATAACATTTTTGTACAAAATCAGCATAACTAATTCGAACCCTGTAAAATTGTAAATCTAGAATATTCGTTAGTTATTTCGAAAACGATTTGTTTACACAAGGCATTTATCTATACTCCACACTTGCGTAAGTACATATATTATAATTTAATGAGTGTGATATGTACTTGAAAGACACCGCGTGGAACGAAATCCTTACCAATATGCAATATTCAACGCAAATACCTACAACTCGAGTTGGTATTCTTCTCAGCTAAATATTTATTACTTATTATAATTATCATTTCTATAATTATTAATTAAATCTCACTTATAATCATCTTGTATTAATAATTCAATAATAATTTAGTGCTTAATCAATATAAAGATAAATGGCAATATATGCGCGCTAGCTAATGCTTGAAATGACACGAACGGTTTCAGTGACACCGATTTCGTGACATTCGCGCCGCAGTGAAAAGTGTATTTGTCAACGTCTACTTTCGTTATATAACTTCATAATGATGCATTCGGTTAATTACGTTCTCTTTTCCTTATACGTTAACACGACAGCGAGACGATTTGCTTTAGTACGTCTATTGTGAGAAAAATATCATAGCGTCTCTGCGAGTTAGTACTTTGAATAGAATATTACTTGAGAGTGACGGACAGAGCGAAAACGTGACACGTCTCTTAACAGAGCTGTACAAATCTTTACGGTGATAATATTATAATAGAATTACCATATGCGGTAAATCACAAGACTAGTGGGAAATTTACCAAGGTTCTTCTTATGTTTTTCCTTTAATATCTCGAAGAATAGTATGAAAATATAAACATATTTTCATAATTATAACCTCATCTGTATAATTAATGTTAAAATGTAACGCATAATAAATGTGTCTTATGATTTATTTTATATTAGATATTATAATGACAATAAAAGTATACAGTCAACATAGAAAATGTAGAGTAAAGATACATACCAATCTCAAGTGAGAAAGACGGGTCACTTGAAAACGGTAACAACTTCTTATTAACTTACGAAGTTAGTAAGCCGCATACCGTACCATCATTTTAATACTAAACATTTACATAATTATATATTTTACAGTTGCATTGGGTTAAACTGACACTACGTTACATGGACAAGTGATAATATTACTTTTTATACGAAATAAGTCCTTAAGTCCTGTATACCATAATTATAATACCTTAGAACCCAATCAAGGTCATTTGATCCAAAAATAGGCAGAACCGGTACTATAGTAACCAGACAGTCAAAAAGTACCCATATGTATAAACTTTATAAAAATAAACTTACATCGAGTCACAAGACAAATAATCGTGCTCATCACACAAACATTTGTCCTCGGTGGGAATCGAACCCACAACCGCTGGCTCAGCGATCAAAGTCACATACTGTTCCACCAATGGACTAGTCGGGTGATTTATAATTTAATTTATACATGGTAAATAAAACCCAACTAAAGCCCCGGAAATGAATAGTTAAAAGGATTCTATTAAATCCATATATTCACACATTAGAGTTAAAAACAGCTGTGCTGATATTGACTTATCTCTACCTTATAAGGGTTGTTTGCATACCCCTATTGACAAAGGCGTTTGCTTTAAAGGATTTTTACGCTGAATGAATTCACGTAAATTAAATAGAGTAACTATTTGATAACAGCTGCACATGGATCTCTTAAATTTAATTTTACAAAGGTGTTTATCGCTGCCAGCAGTAACAATATCAAGACCATTCGAAATTGTATTGTACATACATACAAAACGTTATTGAAATTTGTAAAAAAAAAGTTAGATTTGTGCCTTATTCATATAAATAGAACATACTGTGCGAAGTATCCAATAAACAGAGAATCCGTGAAAAAAGGAGAAAAGAATCCGAGAAATCTTATCCAAGAATCCAAGAATGAACCAATTTGATTAAACAAAGCAATCGCGTTTAAATTTATTACAAGTGAATATGCAGATATATTTCATCGTTCCATCATTCATCGCTGATAACCGTTGGAGCGTGAAGAAGCCGTTAGTTCTGATCGCGACCGCAGCGGGCCGGCACGGCAGCGCCACTGTGCACGTGATGTATGCGCCCGCGCAGCCCGTGCAACCTATCAGACTCAATGCCGCCGCGCGACAGCCTCCCGCGCACAACAACTGGCGACACCACGCCAACAGTTACAGTACTTTACGCGTGTGACATACAGTGACCGTTCTTATTTTACAATTTTATATTACTGTGGACTTGTTCAGTGCTCGAATACAGTGACAATACAACAAAATGACGAAGGTAAAATTTAAATTTTATTAGCAAGACTTATGATGTAATAACTATAATTAATCTTATTATGAACTTAATCATAAAATTTGTATTAATTAAAAATTATCAAACTTAAACAATTTATAAATATAATTTAATCGATGTGCGACTGTAGGTATGTGAATAGTGCAATTAGGTGTTTTCAGGCATTGTTATTCAATTTCACATAATTGTTAACATTATCTGAAAGCGAGTTTTAGTAAGCTTACAAGCGTTATCTTTTGACGGCGTGAAAATCATCAGCGGAATAATTATGTGGGCATACAATTGAGGACAATGTTTTGTTATTTTTATCTTTTATTATTAAGTGGCATATGAATTTAAATGTTCCCACGTATGTAGTTATCACAGGTGTCCTAATTTAATTTTGAAATTTAGATCCAACAATTGTACCTGGCATACGAATGTCTAGACATTGCATCAACGCAACAAATAAAAAATATTAGGTTTTTCTGCTCATTAGCCAAAATCGTGAACCATCAGCGTTGTCCTCAAACATAATTACTGCGATGAATGCATTGCACGATTTTATTGACAGCTCGAGGTTAACAATATATGAGAGAGTTCGGTAATAGATTATTTCGCATGTAAATTGATAACAATGGTGTAACGAACCTTTGTCGGAGCGCTTTTGTTTCAGCAACAGCAAATTGTTCTTGCACACGTTGTTAAAATGTGAATCGAGTGATCACAATAGAACTAGGTTCGATCTCTTGGATAGATATGTAACATCAATCACAAGCAAAAGTGGCTACAGTGTATTTCTGTAGAATGCGATGAAGTCGGTAGAGTCTCGTCTCGAAATTTTCAATATCAATGGACAAATGATAGAAGATGCAGACGTAATTATTTGTCTTCAAGATTTAGTGACCTTAACGCATCATCACGTTTCGTCAACAACACAAGGTCGAGACGAATCTCGACCTTGTGTTGTTGATTGATAAACAAAATATTGTGGTAATTATTTGTTTATTTATATTTAATAATATTTTTCTACCTTTTAATTAGCCGTATATAGCACTGTACTCGTACAATGATTGTCTCTTAGCGGCAATCAGATAAAAGACACAAGATTGGGATTGCATTAAATTAAATAGGAATTTTAAATAAAATATAACTTCTTAATTTTACATAAAAAAGATATTGTTCGAGAAAATTCGATTCGTAAATCCCATTCAAAAAACTTGAAGTACAAAAATTGAATCAGTGTTGATATTGATTTGTTTCTCCGACGTTGCAAAGATAACTTATCTTATTTGATAACGGTGCTAATAAAAGAAATAATACCTGTACCATGGGGAGATCTGGTCCAAACTTTCATTCCATACACGAACTAAGATGTCGAAAGATCCATCGGTAGCGAATCAAAATCAAATTTAAAACCGATTTCTAATCTCTCTGTCTTTTTATTCGTTCACAAAAATTGGGAACAGAGTGAACATGTTTGAACTGTACAAAGTAGAAATCAAAAGTCTAACTATGCAGTCCGCGAATGAAAGTCTAATCATACTAGGTGATGGCTATCTCATCTGCCGTATTGTTTATTTTTTATGCATTTCTTTTCACTTGCAATATTGTATTTGACACAGATTTTTCTTACACCATTGCATATAAATTATAATCAGGAGAACTAAACAAAGCTAAATATCCCAAGATTCCTTGCCAAGTATCAAATGCTGATATAAATTCATATATTTTGTAGTAATTGCATTCTGATTGGTATTTAATATTATTTATATTTAATATTATTCAGAAAATATTTACCAGCTTCATATTATATTGGAAATAAAATCCAATATTAATTGGCATGAGCACTAGTTAAGCCAAAACATCGAAACGCATGACCTTCTGTTGCTTATCTGGTACGCCACTTACGTGCTTAAATCGCATTACTTAAAGTGCATAATTATCTCAGGGCGGCAACGTAATTATTGTCAAAGAATACTTTAGTGGCAGTATCGAAGTTTACGAAATTACTTACCGCAAAACTATATAAAGGTTGGTAAAAGATACAGACTCTCTATTCCATGGTAGGAAGTAAAATGTAGCTGCCGAAACATGAGCCTTCTGTGCCTACGTCTTCGGGGAAATAGGCGTGATGTTACGTTATATTAACGTTGAAGAGTGTGTTCATTTCTTTCTCTATTATTCTTATGAAAGTTTTTTATTTGTTTGATTCTTACACGTGTTTCGTGTTGTGACAGTCTAACACAATTTCTATATATGTACATATATACAACGTTAACCAACTGAACCGACTGCCGTGTAGTACGTCCCTTTATACAGAATATAAATGACCAAGAAAGTTAGTTGACGCTTGAATTTACTGCTTAATTATTTCCGCTATGACTTGTATTTATTTCGCCGCGCCGCGCCTCACTAATTCGTTTACTTTTATAACAAAAAAGTATCGTTAAATATTTATACCGTACAGAAAATAAATAATTTATAATTTTATTATTATTATATCATCACACTAGGTCATTTACTAGGTAGACAAAGAACACCGAGTGTCGGGTATATCCATCCTTACAGATGTCACTCTTTTTGGACGCACCCCGTTTTAGCAGAATTAAAGACAAGATTCATTTATTGAAGATATACTTGTAAGTACTACAACCACGTAGTAAAGGAATAATGTGATTATACCTTATGGTTTTCTTGCATACGTACCTGAATTTTCTCGTGTGTAACTGGGTAATGTGATGTCATAGATCAAGAGCAGCTGAGCGGCTACGACCTATCTACAAGGCCACACGAGATAATCTAACTTTGTTTACGGTGGCGACGTCGACGTGATGCAAAAAGTTCCATCTAATTTATATGTCAGAAGTCTTCCTGCGGCTGACAAATTGTAAGACGTTATGATTTTTACTATTGTACTTTTTGTCGTAACTTTTTTGGGTTTTTTATATAGGTCTCTACAGCTACAAAATATCGGTAAAAAAATAAAACTCTATAACGTTTTTGCTAAACAACACGATAACGTAAAAATACTTTGAAAAGAGTGAAGTTTTATGTGTGATTTAAAAACACCACCCCAACATACGCAAGGGTGGGGGCGCGGTCAACTATGTCGCAACACTCGAAAAACATAGGTTGGAACGGAAAATTCATTCACACGAAAATACAAGCACCACTTAATAAGCTGAAAATTACCGCGGATTCGTAGCGTTATTAAATTTAACACGTATTTATAAGTAGAAAATTTTTTAATTGCCCACCTGCAACATTTTTTTAAACTGGGTAGCCAAAAACATATTTCCAAATTATTCTCACATTTTTGTTTTACATTTAATGATATCTATTTTAATATGACACTTATGCGTTTTATCGTCAGATATAATCTGTACCGGATTTTGTTCGAAAACAATACGACAGGAACTATGCTTTGTAGGCACCGTAGTCACAGGACATTTCGCTCAAATATAAACCTTGTCACCATAATAACAGAAGTGAATTTCGGTAATATTCCCCTAAAATGTGTAACTAATTTTAAACCAAACAATCCTCTTTTATAACACCTTGTTTTACCATACGATAACGTAAATATGCATACGAAAATGCATGCAGGCTGTTATTAAAATAAGCAATTTCGCAAATTTTATATTTGCATCGAAAATACGTCGAAACGTTCTTTAAAAAGGCGTGATTTCTTGTTTCGTGTATCGGAACGATCATGGCAACATTTCATTACAATTTTATATGTCTATTAAAAACGATAAAAAATACCCTTAACTTAATCTCATAATCACATCTAGATATGTGCCACAACTAATGAGCGCAACCACGCCTTGTCCTCGGCTCGCCGAAAAAAAAAAACATACCAATAACATTAAATATACGAAGAAGTGAAGGATACTTAAAATAAAAGGTCAATAGTACGCATTACGAGTAAAATTACAAAACGTATCGGAGACAAGTATTGCACGCAATCTGTGCGCTGTAATTAGGCGTCGTTAGTGGGAATATAAAATGTGAAAGTAAACCAAAGCAGCCTATGTAATGTCCACGTTGCATCATGGTAAACGTTACATTTACATGTGCACCATGAACGATAGTGATCTTTTGTATGCGGTGCCTACTTTCTCTGTAACTTCCCTACGTGCGTCCCACATTTTGCGAAACAGAAACATCTGGAAAACTTATTTAGTTCTCATTAGATATTCCTTGGGTTGAGACCTGCTGTTTCTTTTAAAGCTAACAGAAAACATTCCTTATTTTACTTGTGAATAATTGTCATGATATCAAATACATTTTTCTCTAAACATCTTACTACATTCATATATGTAACTAAATCGTTTCTCAACATCACGTTTATATCCTTAATAAATGCCGCGTACGTGCAATGGAATCCAAATTTAAAAAAAAATACCACGTAATTTCATTTCAAACAGCAGCTCTTGTGAGGTAATTTTAAAGAAATTGTCAATACATTACAGCAGTACTTTTTTGTATGTTACAAAGTATCAGTCGTATTCAAGTCGTATTTCCCAATCGATGTTTGTAAATAGACTAACAAGCCTCACCCGTCGCCGACGTAACAGTGAGCGGTTATATGGACCGATCTGGCATTTCAAAATCAGTTACGCATCATTACCAGTGCCAAGAAGAACTACACTCGCATAAGATTACGATTACTTACACACTTTTCTTGGAAACGTAGAAACTACACGAGTTTTCCAATCGAAAAAGTCTCTAGGCGTCCCGAACAAAAAATAATAACTCATACAAGTTCGATCCTCACTATTATAGTTGTTTCGTATAAAACTAATATTGCTTAAGCTCTGAGTTTTGTTAACTTTCCTCTTTCTAGATGTAAGTAATATGTTCCAATATCTGTTCTCCGAACAAATCCAATTCGAAAATATTACCGGATCATATTGATCCCATTTGGACTCAATGATATTTTATTGTCCTCAGGAGACGAAACCACAAGTTTAAATCAAATTAACTTTTATTCAGAACGTAAGTACTTTGGCTTAAAAATGTGAAAAATGTAAAAGAAGCAAGCCAGGTCTGTAATAATAGATATTTAGCACTCGGTGCTCTCCACCTACTCCGTAATTGATCCGGTGTGATGATATAATAATAATAATAGTAAAAACGTGAAAGTAGATGAAAATATCTATAACCAACCAATAAACATATATTTTGAAACACAAAAAAAACATGAATCTTTGTACTTCAAAATATACATTTATCAAGACTCAGACAGCTTTGCGTCATCACTTTGGTCGCAACGTGTTATATCAGCACGGTATCTCCCTCTGCTATCTCGCTGGCTGAATCTTTAAAGGAATACACTTATCGACATCTTAAATACTCTTGAAAATATAGGACACAAAGAGCGTGAACAATATTTGCAAAACAAAGTGAAATCCAAATTACAATACGGGAGAAACGTTGAAAATACGCCAAGTGCCACCTGAGAATTGCTTTATTGTAACGTTGAGATGAGAACATTTTGAGAACGAAATATTTAGTGACTAGACGTACATATATACGAACATACCTAAGAATATGTTATGAAAGTTACAAGTATGAAATGAATAATAAATGATCTTTCGTTACTCATGTATTATGCACTGTCTATAGAGTCCCCTTGTAATTGTTAGAGGCGTTTGTGGGTCGGCAGAAGGCCCATATAAATTCAGAATATTTATCATGTTTTAGATATATAGCAAGCAGTGATAGTCTAGTGGTTTGAAACTCGACCTCTCACTCCGGAAGACCGGGATCAAATCCTAGCGCGCA
>DWJK01003009.1:0-13735 GCA_018248815.1 Croniades pieria auraria
GAAATGATACTATCCGACAGAGAACCAAAGTCACCGACATAGCTCAAAGGATTAGCTCGCTGAAGTGGCAATAGGCTCGGCATATTTGCCGAAGAACCGACAACCGGTGGAGAAGGCGAGTTCTGGAGTGGACACCGCGGCTCGGCAAACGTAGTGTAGGACACCCTCCGGCCCAATGGGATAACGATCTCTGAAAGGCTGCAGGCAAATGTTGGATGCGACAAGCCGAGGACAGGGCGCAATAGCGCTCATTGAGGGTGGTCTATGTCCAGCAGTGGACTGAGATAGGCTGATGGTGACGATTATGTTGAACATTACAATGAATGTGAACACCATCAATATACCCACATGTCTTCATTGCGAAGCAGTTTTGATAATGGGTCGATTTGGACGAGATCTTTATCTGCGCCTTTCTTGAAGAGCCCCCGTTAAAGTTCTCCAGAATCCCAGACGGAAGTTCATTCACATTTTACACGGTGTGTTCCAGTGGCTGCTTGCTCTGCAGCTCCTCTTTTCAAATAAAACCAAATCGAAATAATTTTACTAAAGTACGATGACAAACAGAGCGTTTAATATACGAAACGCCATTAACAATGCATGCGGTCCCCCAGCGCGGCGACCCTCGCCACGGAAAAACAGCAAATTAAACGGTAATAGTTATCGAGACGCGATAAAACGTGCGCCTAAATATGGCTAGGGCTGCCTCCGCGCGCGCTGTGGCTTTTGTGTTATTGTTTCAGTTAGAATGTTGTTTCAACGGTTCGCCGTTCTCCGTTTCTCTTCCTATTTATATATAAATAATAGTTCCTTATTTTGACTGATAGACGTGCAGACGCGCAAACTAAGAACTTACAATAAGAGCTTTTTATGCATTTATTGCAAAAATAGTTACAACAATAAGATTAAATATTTTCGAGTGTAAGAAGGAAAGCGGGAGTAGCGGCAGCCCTGCGCCGCGCTCGACCGCGCTCGCCGACTGATATACTATTTGTTGTCAACGCTTGCGTTGCCAACTGAAAAACTAATTAGAGAACTATTTGTATGGGCTTACATATTGTTGTCGAGTTTATTGTTATGTAAGCCATATAATATGTGCCGGTTTAGTGACGTGGGCGAGAA
Source organism: Croniades pieria auraria (assembly GCA_018248815.1). Taxonomy (NCBI): domain Eukaryota; kingdom Metazoa; phylum Arthropoda; class Insecta; order Lepidoptera; family Hesperiidae; genus Croniades; species Croniades pieria. Next base: position 1,120 of record DWJK01003009.1, read on the forward strand.
GCCGGTGGTGCTTTACGAATATATACCTCAGCTGTTGAATTCCGCCTTTAGGAGTGCATTGTTGTGAGGTGAGCTGCTGTAGGCTACTTCAGTAACATGAAGAAACTAAGCCGTAGAATCGAGCTGGTGTTCGACCACCAACTCGCCTTTAAATTAACCTACGATGTTCCCACCAGTAACAAGTTACATGACCAATTTCAAAAAAGATTGAACGGAAAATAGTAACGTAACTTATATAAATTATATGATGTATCAGAATACGATCTTTAGAAGGTTAACTAATTTACGATATGATTTGCTACTAAATTTGAAATTAAAGGAAAATGTTCTATTTATTTGAAGTTACCTTTATTTCATTGTGACAAAATAATTAAAAAAACTACATTTGCATTTGTTATTTCAAATGTAACCCATTAATAGGTTGAAATTGAATGCATTAATAAACTCGTTACTAATCTACCCATTAATAAATGACTACTATACTACCCATTAATAAATTCTTTACTTAATCTGCTGGACTTCGTTGCAATAGGTAAGCAATAGCAGTTAATTATTGTTAGTATTTATATGACTTCAAAACTTCAAACGCAGTAACTTCTAACTTAACACACATAGAAAGTTATAATATCAACGTTTCTTAATAGTTTATTGTGAAACATTTTGTCAATCGTTAGCCGCACGTATAGCTGCCGCGAAGCAGCGTGGTACAGTAGGGCCAGCTGCGACGCGTCCGCGTGTGCAGCGCGCGGGCGGCGCGTGCGGGTCGCGCGGCGGCCGCGTGCCGCGCGCTGATTGGCTACAAGTCAACAGCGCCACGCAACGTATCCATTTACCGCGACGTTATACTGCGTTACGATTGATATTTAATTATGTCCTCTGAGAGTTGTTTACCGAGGAGGCTTATGTTGGCGAACTGGTATTGAAGCGAAGTTGATGTGATTCGTGAGGGTTTGTTGTTTCCTTGCTTATTACGTGTGTATTAGTATGTAAGGGGTTCCAGAATTCATCTCAGGTGCCCGAAACTACCTGCTTATGGTGCACCTGAAATACAACAAGCGAGGCTCTGGCGTTCGGCTGATCGCGGCATAGTGCGGTCTAGCTAGGCATGACTAATTAATATATTAATTGAACTGCGCACCTAATCTTATTTAAAACTGAATTTGTCATGCGAGTTCAATACATTGAATACCTACTACCTTTAGGTAACCATTGAGATCCATAACGAGGCAGCTCGCTTCTGACTAAGCGAGCGGAGCCATCGCAATTTGCGCTATCCAAATTCCAATAGATTGGCTTGCAACGCTTATTATGTTTGTTTGGCGTTTCATCTCCGTACTGCGGTCCACAGACAATATATACATTACAAATGTTAGGGTCCAAGTTAAAGGGCTGGGCCGTGCAGACAGACGGACGGACGTAATAAAATAATAATAGTTTCCTAAGAGTTTCACCTTACGTTAGCTGTGATCTAGGGTTTGTAGACAGTTGGGTTAGAGAACAAGGAGTAAGAAGTAGCGTGACTTAAGTATAGGGCTTCTAAACATACTCCATAGAAAAAAACTTTAGATATTTCCCGACTTTCTAGACAACCTTGCCAACTTTTTATATACTACGAACAATTTTAAATTGAAAGAAAAATATGAGATCTGTACATAGGTACTGCTTATTTCTATATAAAGCTCTTCCAGCGTACCCATGACTATTGGAAGGGGTTACCCACGAGTCGTATCCATGTAATAATAAAATGTCAAAATGTAAAGAACAGTTTCTGTGATAAGCATACAAATATTGAATATACATATCCACTTATTATCACACATGCATAACATGGAAAACGTATAAAAATATTGTTAATACATTCAAACGACTAATGAGAAATGATTTGACTTTGACCCTCTTTATGTATGTACATTTATTCTAGCCTTACGATTATGTACACGCTTGCCCACGGTCGTGGCTGCCACACTTCTAACGAGAAAATACTTATCCTGCAATAATGCACGGTACCCTACCTACCCTGTATAGGACCTGGCGTAATCATATAATAATAATTGCAAGTGGCTAACGCACCCGTACTCGAGTTTGACTTTGAATAAAAGAACTATTAGAATGCTGTAGTAGAGACAAAAAGCAGTAGGCGGAGTCTGCAAGAGGCCAGATACAAGAGGGCAGTACAAGTGCTGTGTCCCGCCTGCCTACCCCGTGGAGAGACGCGCATCTCAATGGTAGTCAAGGCCCCAGTCATTGTGAAATTTTATAGTAACATTTAGTCATAGGTATATCACCTTGTAAGAAGTCATATCTAAGATTGTTGCTAAAAGATTAATTCTTAATTAAAAAGGAAATGGTTTAGTGTCATTTCAGTCAATTTCAATACATAACTTGGTTGGTAAGAATATCCACACGAAGTTTTTTGGTACTTCAACTTGTTTTTAATTAGCGAATGAATGTAAAACCGATCGATGTGTAGGAAGTAAAAAATGAAAACCCGCGGCACAGAGCCGAGTGAAAACTCGAAACCTTTAATTAAATTTCGCACTAACCGGTGCTGACGCCGTAATTTAGTATTTGTCAGCCGCGCCATCAGCGCCCAAAGGACGTATGTGACAATTAACTTTCAAATAAATCAACTTTATTGCTTTGAATTACAGTTGATTGTCGATTGTGCCAATTATATTTGTAAATCGTGGCGCCGGAAACAACAACGTCGTATCAACCATTTATATTTAGCAATAGACGAAGTTCTGTGCTTGCATTAAGGCTTAATATTACATGTTGACAAATCAAAATGCTTACTATTTGTATTGCAAATGTCAGTCAGGCAACTTGCTGTTACAAAGACGTGATATATGGTAAAATTTCTAACGAATACCGTAAAAATAGCTCTTTAAGACTAATCAACTTTAAAGTTAGAAGTAAGAAATAAATAAAGTCATAAAGTGTAATGAGTTAATAGCGGAGCCGGTTACGAGCTGTCATAATACATGGGTGCCCTGTAGAGGAAGCGAGAAGAGAGCTGAAACAGTAAGTAATGAAAGTAATAATGCTTTTGGCGCGCAATTAGCTCGCGGACGCGCCACGAACACGTCGCCATTTTTAATTAATTGAAATTAGCCATTTGCAATCGGTGGACTCCGCAGCGAGGGGATTTACAAAAATCTGTGCAATAAATGATCCTGCAGTCTATCCCTATAACTTCTTGCTATTTTCAAGTAATTTTGTATGCACTAAGGTTCGTTCGGTGGTCGAAATTCGACCACCATCTTTTTAAATTTTAAGTTTAAAAATGATGACTGCTCTTTTCTCAGAGACTACTAAGGCTAAATAGTTACTTTGCCTATTTAAATTTATATGTGGCCCATCATTAATACATGTGAATATGAACGAATAACTTCCTTGTGTCCGGTTCGAACTTGTCCATGTGCGATGTCGAGGCCTCACGAAAGTAAAAAAAACTTTCATGAACTTACAGATACCGAGATAAGTCAGATTTTAGTTTAATTTATAAAGTTTCAACATCATTTTGTTTACCTGTGACATTGTATATAATTTTGTTTACCTGTGACATTGTATATCATTTTGTTTACCTGTGACATTGTATATGATTTTGTTTACCTGTGACATTGTATATGATTTTGTTTACCTGTGACATTGCATACCTATATATAAAATTATAACAATAACATCGGTTTCGTTTGGAAATCTTCGATTCTCAAAGAAGAGAGTTAAAAAGGACTAAGAATTAGGTAAAAAAAACATGGCTTATTAAACAGTCTATATATATAAGCTTTCAGGCAGGTCGTCGTGATTAGAATGTTCTCCAAATAGTTTAATGTCGGGAACGGACGTCAAACGGCAACCTGCCAGTTATTTATTCCTCAAAGCGATTACAGTATGTAGTTTTGTACGGTAGGGTTAAGTTGGATCTCAAATGTCTTTAGGTGTTATTCAGAACAATACAAACTTCACAGTTAACATGACTGAGAGAGTCAACAAAAGTGTATTAGCAATTTCCGAGCGCCTCCGCCTGCTCAGGTTCTGTCGTCTTCCAAAAGACGCATTTTATCTTGTCTCTACACAAAGATTTGTCACCTTTTGTCATTGAAAGGCCAACTGCTCCCAAGGAGCCCTAAATTTAGTCACCTTCTGCCATTAGTCGGCTAACCAGATCTTTCGGACAACCGAAATAGTTTCTAACTTCTAGTGACTACCAAGCAAATTGTACTACGCAAAGCGTTAATTGGACTCCTTGTTATTTGACGTGATTATCTTCACTTAATAAACAAGGACACTAGTTGGTTAGTCAATTCTGCTCCGTGCTTCGGCCAGTTGAGGCGGTAATAACAGGTACTAGCACTGGAACATCAGCCGGTAGCACCAACGCGCCATTGACCGAGCGCCTTCCAACATTCACCAACAAAAGCGCACAAACATTACAACAGATAAGCCGGTGTAATCTCCCATCGGCAGTATAATGCCGAGAACTTAATACTTTAGGCCTCTAAAGAAATAAAGGAACCCAGGGCTCAATGACAGTGTCGAGTAACACTAGCTGACCATTGTAAAGGCATGCGGAGTGGACTCTTAAGACTTTAGAATAAAGTTAAAAATTGTTTGGCCCCGTCTCCATTTAGATTGGGCAATGCTCTTTATACTGCCGCTTCAGATTTAAAGAACGAAATACTTTCGTTCTCTCAATAAGTGTGCTGTACAAATAAGGCTGAAAATTGTTTATAAATACACGACCTTTTAAATGCCGTCAGTGAATGCCGAATTGAATGGAACGGGGCAGGACCGAGAGTACGAGCCACAGAGTTATAAATCGACTGGAAGTGTCGAACGCAATTCAAGTTTACGTATTCACAAACCATCTTTAAAACCAATGGTTAAATAGGTGTGATTAGCAAAGATCGTTGCAGTCCAAAACGAATCTGTAACTTTCCGACGGACAGTGGTGCTGGTCCCCCTGAGAAAAACCGTAATAAATTATAAGTGTGATCAACAAATTAATAATTTGCATTACTATTACATGTCACAGTTAAAATGACAAAAACGGTTTAATGCACGATATATGTACGTAAGTTAGATTGGAGGTAGCTGCATATTAAGTGTATTTTATTGACTGTGGATCTAAATTTTCTACTGAATTAACGGTGAACAAGGCACTTCGTGGTACTTTCCCTATTTCGTCAAGCTATTTTGCTATCGGCTAATCTCACCAGACAAGGACACCTGCCTTCTTGAGGTCATTGCGAGAGGTCTATGTCTAGCGGTAGAACAACAGAGAATAATGTACTTAAAGACTATGACTAAAGGAGCTTCTTCTAGTGGAGACCGATTCTGTGTAAATATCATAGATTGGAGAGCTAGTGGCGGGCCGCGTGTGCGCCTGCGCAAGCTGTCGTGGTGATTATTGCAATACTCAACAGGCGACGGGCTTCGACGTGACAACAAATAGTTTGGCAATACATAAATACGCGGAACATATCATGTACATTGTTCAACGACAAACCTGTGCGAAACCTTAATGTGAGAGGAATTCATTTTTGTGGGTTTCACAAGACTTTTTACATGTCCTACCACAGTTTGCACATCTGCTTTTGTATGTGCTCATCGCCACAAGCTGTACATTCACAATAAATAAACATTATCGCAGGGAATGGTAAGCCTTATATCTTGAAAATGCGAATTAAATTTTATAAAATATCCTCTTTCGTGACGGCTTCTTGTTACTTGATTTTAAATCGAAATCAAATAAAAAAAAATGTATTCGCATTCGACTGTGCAAGTGTATTTAACTGTACAAGTATATACTCTAATCAGTGCAATGGAACCGGTTTCATTACTTGCTAAATACCAAAATTAAGATCTGAAAATTCCCATAGCAAAAACTCACGAACGGAAATATCAGATTTAGAGTTCCGCCGGCTATCTCGTAATCCATACCGTCATGATATGTACAGAACCTGCTATTATCCTTTCTATAGCCAATTCTTTGCGCGACTTCTTTATGTAGCGCACCATTTTAGCTAGAGCTTCGAGTTCGAAGCGAATCATATTAGCGGAGCGGTGTTTAGGGGCTTCAACACGGCTGGGTGATATATTATAGGCAGTAATTGAATTACCCTTATATTTAGTTGTTTCCTGCTTATTTTTATTTTGGGAGCAGGAAGGAGCCGTCAAATATTAATCAAATTATTTCTTCACAAAGGATTATGATTACGGCGCACGGAATATGACTATTGATTGCTAACGGAGGTTTTATATTCATAATAGATTTAATTTTATAATTGTCCGAGTGCTCCGGACTCTTTTATGTGCCTCGCTCGGGGCTCTTTCACGTAACTACGTATGTATGATTTTAGAAATTCCTACTCAGTTTTCAAAACAGAACTAATTAGCAACACTTATGTTTAACTCAATCAGTCTCAGACACTAATAGTTCCCGCGGTTGTACACTTGTCTTCGTCCCCTTTTGTGTAAAATTTGTATTATCTAACTGTTTTTTTAAATGATTGGAACTACCGCAAAAGTGTTGCGGACCTATCACCGATGTAAAAGATGTATTCTCGTGTTTAATATAATGACAGTTAGCATGTTAGAAATGTAGCCACTGTGACATTTGGCAGCTCGCAGCCTCCCCTCGCAGCAGCGCGCTGTAACGAGAAAGAACCGAACGAGATCACCGCCAACACGATTTCCTGCTCGTCCCCGCATGTATGTACCGATATTCACACTTAATATGTGTTCTGGAGCTAAGAATATATATATTTGGCAATAGAACACTACTTACACAATGATGCGACGAGATAATTGTTCCACGCAAAAAGAGAATAAACCTAGTTTTGTTTTAATTTAACCGGTAAATACCTTAATTTACTAAGTACTTGTACAGTATTTTTGATAGTTATGAAGTCCTAACCGTGGCCAGGCGTGGGTGCCTCACCTTTGAGGCCTATGGAAAGCCCTCGAGCGACAACACAATTCCCTCCTCCTCGCTGCGCGCAGTAGAGCTCAGCACACGACGCTATTGTGACAATAATGTGGAGTGAAGCAAAACGAAGAACACACGTTACTTACAGTTCCCGAGGGCTTCGTCTGGAGGCGCTCTGACGACCTGTCGTATTTTCGAGCCGCCAATAAAAGTGGTCTTAAGGAGGACGGCGAGCACTCATTTTCTATATAGAGTAGCAGAATTGTGAGCACTTTCTTTCGTGGTTGTTCTCAGTCAGCAGTGGTTGAGCAGGTCAGTGACAGCATATGCAAATCTTACCTTACCTAAATTTACATAATATCACGCTCTGACTGAGCTTCGGCGCCTGCCCGGCGATAATCACTTGTTAGTGCTCCAAGTGTTCAATGACGACCTATGGTATTCCATAGGTCGTCATCGAACTTTGAACATTGAATCGACATATTTGTCGATTATGTATAACACTGATTACAGTTTGCTTAAAGTACTCAATAAGTGAGTGTTGGCACTTAATTATTTGTAACGCTGCCTATTCAGCGGTGGCGTAGTCCGCAACAGGATCAAGGGACAAAAGAAAGCTGATAAAGAAGGCAATAAGAATCAGTCGGCTAGAGTAAGACTCGTGTGGGGCGCGGCGGGCTCGCGGAAGTATTGCTTGTCGTTTCATAATGCCGCAGGTTATTGCCTCTTACAGTCGGTTATGAAGTGTATCGACGCAGGATGTGGGAACATACACGTGCTGCCGTCGGAGCCGCTGCCGCGCGCTCTCGTCGGATTCACCTTACCGTTATTTTTATTATTTTCTTTCACACGCTAATCGTACTAATAACGTGATCCTTGAATGCAAGTGTAGTTTATAATAGATTCGTAAGAACTTGAAATCGCTTTATGTCCTTACTCGTATGTATAATGAAAATAGTAGCGCAAACCTTCAGAAGCTACTCGTTTGATGGTGATGACGTGAGGCACGCTGTTATAGTAATACTCGTGAAAGCAACTTAAGGGTAATTAAATATTTCTATTTTACTCTATATCGGAACAAATATTTAGTGAAGCCAAATAATATGACATCAACCTACCGAATAACCCTTAAATAACTGTTTGTTTGGAAATCCTTATATGTTCGTTTTGTCTACAGCCACAATTAAGACGATAATTAATATTATGGTGCATTATCATAAAATGTGTACAGGTTGGCAGGAAAGTTTGCCCGTGAAACTATTCGCCACACGTAATACGATTGTCCTCGCGCCGCCGCACGCCCCCGCGCGCCCCCTCGCGCTGCCTCGCGCCTGCACCTTAAGTGGATTATTTGCTTCGCGCGCTCTCAGCCGCCACTGGAAGCGAACTAATCCCTAAACTAATATTTAGTAATAACGAACTTCGTAAGGCATGATGAGCAAGTAAAATTGATTTAAATTTTTTAAAAACACCTAATGAGCTACTATTGGGTTTTGTTACTGTTTATCTCCACTGAACTCAGAAGCACTGACAATTGTGATCCTGATCAGTGCATAGCTATAAGGCACTATAAAGTTAAATTTCGAATAATTCTACTTCATTACATCGATTCAATTTCAGGAAATTTACATGTGAATATCATTTTGGTGAAACAATCAATGCATGAACGCTGCTAACTGCCTCCCAGTTAATATACGTGAAGTTAGCGGCAGGCTCACGTAAAGTGGCGCACGCCCGCGCGGGCTGGCGGCGACTCGGTTAACAGTCGTTAGTGCACTGCTTCGGTCCAGCGCGGCGGCTGCACGGGGTAGTTTCATTATTTCATTAGCAGTCATATGTAGAGTTTAAATATTCAAGGCGATTGTACCAAAAATATTTAAATTACTTAAATCTTAATACAAAAAACTCACATAGCCTCGTTGGTTAAATACTATTGGATTTTTCTAACTTGAAATAACTAGTAGGGGCACGGAATCTGGATTTGTGCCCGGTGTATGACAATAGGCTTACACCTATTTCACAGAGGGACGTAAACGTGACTAGTGAAACGTGGGAGTATACTATACCCTTATGCCGGTATCTCTTCAGGAATTCCAGGCGTAATGTTATGTTACATTTAATATAAGAATTATTTATAACGCCACCCTTTTCATCAATAGGCTTATAAAACATACATAATTTTATCATTAATTTCGGCCACAGGATGGCGAGTGTGGTGTTGAGCAAACGATTACAACCTACATATAAACCTTACATTGTTTTTCATTCGTTTTTATTAATAGTGAACAAATATTCTGGGTCACATCCATAGAAAGCCTCATGATTCTGAATTGACCAAACGTTCTGTTATGGTAACCGGACAGCCCATGACTTACGTATGCGCTAACCCGCCCCGCTCGTATCGTTTCCGACACGCCGCCGCCACGCAACCCCGAGCCGCAGCTCGAAGGTAAATTATACGCGATGGGAGAACACAGCTGCAGCGGCTTAAGCGCCGTCGAGTGAGATGGCTATAATCCAGCAGTTTACGGGACTTTCACGGTTCATTTTACACACAACTCAAGCTGATGTCTCCGAAGGGGTCGTGAACACGTTTTGTTTGTTTTGCACTGCGATTATACCATATCCAATAGAAGTATTAGAAAAATGTGTTCAAGTAAAACGTAGAAAACTTAAAACTTTCAACTTAAGTGTTGTTGTCTTTTCGACATGACTGCAAAAATTAACTAAAATGCATGCGACGCATATTTTTTAAGGCTGTTAAAATTTCATCGTGCTAGTAGAATGTTAATCACGTTATTCATTGAAGCGTGGTAGTTGTAGACGACGTCCTGTTTTTGCTCTCCGCTAAATAATACGAAAGGATAATAAGGAGTGATGAGTTAACAAAAAGATCGCTAATTGCCTCAGTCGTTTGTGGTCCGTTGCGTAAATGGCTGTTATCTAATGAAAGGGAAAACAAACGACCTCTTCTCGACCTTTCCTAACGGCAAAGTTGACTTATTCCAAGTGGAATATTAAAGGTGCTAGAACATGTGTACGCTTCGCCCAAGAAGTTACCAGCTCCTTGCCTATTTCTGCCGTCAAGCGGTAGTTGTGTGGAATAACTTGTGGATAAATACGAGTGGTTTTTGTTACTCTTTGTTTAACTGATTTGATTCTTTCAAAAACCATTTGTCATGCAAGGCCAGGTCGAGGGCAAGAGAACTCGTGGTCGTCCACCTGTATGATGGATCGACTCAGTAGTAAAAGTCACACAATGCACCGCGGTCCAGTGTGCTCGTAACGCAACCAGCAACAGCCCTGGAAGCGAACGATGGTGTAGCAACCGTTGTGACCATCACATCCACCATGACCACTCTGACAAGAGGAAACGATTAAGTAGAAGAAGAATTATTTCAAAAACCATATCGAAAAAAGGACAATATATAAAATTTCCTCTTACTGGCCTCTTAATGTTGAGATTACGAGCTAGAGTTAGTGGGTTCGATTCCCAGTCAGAACTTACACTTGTATGTTAAGAAAGAGATGAATCTCGACTGATCTGGGTGTATAGAGTCGAATAATAGCCATTTTTTCGCAATCAAACAAATAGCAAAAACGCTACGACAAATAACCGTTGAGATCTAATCGAAAACTGAAACCCGTAATTATCCAAGTTGCGAGTGCTTCATTCAAAAAGTAGATTTCACACGAGGACAATCGAACTAAACAATGTATTCACTTTAAACAAACATTATAAAACTCAATTCTATCTTAACGGCCCTTCAAAGGAGATCATGCAAATTTCGAGTCACTGAAAATTCCACCTAAACGCGCCAACAATACAGTGTACTTTGGGTTTCTATCGAATATATTGTTTGAAAATAAATTGATTACTAATGCTTGAGAAGCAAAAAAAAATTTGGGCTTTAATAAATAGGCTTTAAAGTCGAAATTGCAATGTGGGAAATGAGTAGGGCGGCTGCGCGCGGCGCGTTTGGCACAAAAATGTCTATGAATGCTGTGTCGCGAGTCGAGCGCGGGAAGTGACAAGCACTCGAGGGGCGGCGCGCGAGGGCGCGCGACATCTTTATTGCGCTTTTATTTTGAATTAGCTTCAGGGCTCGTAAGGAACGGTCGGATGTTTCCAACAGAGTGTGTGCATTGGTACAAGTGACATACTATTATATGTATTATCATATCTTTTTTTGTGTTTGTCAAAACCTTGAAATTAAATATTATCATCAGAATGAAAGCGGCTACTATTTAGATATTTACTAACTATAATTAATTGCAGATTTATCAAATAAAAACCACATCAAAAGTGTTCTTAATTGACTAACATGTTTCAAGTGACAAGCAGCTAAAAAGTCATGCTAGCCAAGTGTCGAGATTATTTGGCGAGGCAGCCCATCTTAAATGGCAACCTTTGAGAGGAAACGACATTACTCTAATGATAATTATCCTGTTGCGAGTCTTAGGTTTTTGTGTGAGTATAAGTCACTGACAGAATTACATAGTTCGTGTCATGAAGAGTTAATTATTCTCTTTAGATCCTCCGTTATCCCGTCCACGACCTGCATAACGCAGTCCCAGCCCTGTTGCGCCCTCATATACATATACAATTAATACGTTGCATAAACCAACATTCTCGTGAATACTTGCGAGCAAAAAATATTTTTTTTACAATCTTATTGAATTTTGTAAAATTCAATAAGATTATAAAAAAAATGTTTTGCCCTGTAGGGCAATATTTTTTTTTTTTAATTAACAAAACACGACCGTTATTTTATAATCTTCTAAAAACAACCAAACGGACAAAATAATCATGTCATTATATCATTGATAAAATATATTATGCCTGCTCCGGCCCCTGTAATAATGATGTCATGGCCACCCTAAGCTAGTGCGCTGAACGCGGCGAATTCGATTATCATCGCACTCTCATTGAGACTGTTTGTCTGTTAATGCACTTTTAATACACTTCCTGCACACAATGGCCATTGAATAATGTTTCACCCGTTGACTCCCAACTTACATGGCCTTTCATTTCAATCTATTCGTTTGCAGCTAGAGATCTTTAGAATTGGATGTTAGATCCAAAATTAATATACATACCATTCTATTCTGGTCTCCAAATTTAAACGATATGAAAGTACTTACGGATCCTTACACGCTAGAGTAAAAGCTCTGAAAATCACTACATCAGTTTGCTCCGAGAGGCTGTGATACTGAGCCGTGTCGCTCAGTATTGTAACAATAACGGAGTGTTAACGTACGGCTGGCTCTCTATGGAATCCATTTAATTCTAAGCATTATAAGGGTTCAGGGATATCGTTGAAAAAGATTATCATCTTTGCTAGTCTGCTGGTTGGAAAATACTGCTTTATAGGGGTAATTTTTAGAGTTTAGCAAAGAATGAATTATAAAGATCAAATCCAAGTATGAATTAAAATGTAAACTGAATGAATTGATATATGATTGAGTTCTTTCGGGCGTAGTACTTAAGGCACAGGGTACAAAATCAAAAAATCGATAAATTTTCTGCATCTTTTTTTGACTGCCTCGTTGGTTGAGTGGTTGCAAACGCGACTGCCGAACGGGAGGTCCTGGGTTCAAGTTCCGGGTCGAATACTATGGGAATTTTCTAATTTAGAATTTCTAGTAGTGACTCGGAGTCTGGATCAGTGCCCGGTATAT
>DWJK01003010.1:0-13734 GCA_018248815.1 Croniades pieria auraria
GTAGTATAGAAACCTAGCTAATTATTATGCTTAAATATAGGTACAAAATTATTTGGAAACAAAAACATGGCCGAATGACAGACAGATACTGGTTTTGGCTGGTCCAAAGCATACATTTTATTTGGCAATACTGTAACTATGTCTGAAAGCAGAATTTTTGGCTGAATCAGATCAAAACTAAAACCGAAAGTTCGGTCGGACACTAGAGTCCATTAAATAGTTATAAGAAGAATTTAGAGCATTAAAGTAGCATTGAGTTAACCCCACATACTCATATAATCTCGTCTCATTCACGCTCGGTTTTTTACGGTACAATATTTTGCCATTTATTGCCATTGAATTTCTATAATCTACTGTATAAGTTTTACAAACGTCGAAATGTCAGAATTATAGACATGTATACAGCTAGTAAGTATGCCATGTGATATTCGTTGATATCGAGAGTAACAACTCTTCGATATGAAAATTTGTTCCAAGATGAGAAAAGAATATGCTGGAATGAGAGTAGATCAGTATTAGATGAAAAGACTAGAAATTAATACAGATGTAATACTGTATTTATACCTTTTGTTGCTATCCTAGCAATATTTTTGAATGCGCTGAAACGTTACTGAACATTCATTCATTCTTCCTTCTTTCCGTTTGATCGTTTTATTTCTGTTGATACACGAACACAAGAAAAACATTTCTTTATATTCAGTATCAATCAGTTCATTCCTCTTCGTTTCAACGTGATCAAAGCTCACAGGAGTGGGTGGTCAACAAATGTTTTCACCATTCGGCCGATATTTTACAAGTCGATAATGGAGGTGTTTGTTATTGTACGAACGTATTTATACGATATACTTTTGAATTTTGCGCCAAGAGCTTCGAATAGAGTAATTACATCGGTTCCAAGAATACAACACGAAAACAAAGGTTGTTTACAAACAGTATGTAACATATCGACGTGTATTCAAGAAATCTGTTTTATAAACAAATTATCTTTAACGATTTGGTGATGGAAAAGCAATTCTATTGGAATGTTGAAATATCACTATTTACGAAAAAAAGCACTAAAGAGAACGTAATGAATGACAGCAATACAACACTTTTTAACGTAATTTCCTTAGGATTATTTCGCACAGGAACAAATAAGAAGCGATAAGCATCCAGTTTAGTACACATAAGACTTTACAAGCTGATTTATTACAATAAATCATTTCAATTCTTAATCCTAATGACAGCTGTCAAATAGTTGAGAATGTGACAAATGTTCTTACGCAACTGTATATTAAGGTTGCTAAATTCAAATTTATATAACGCAATAAAATTTTGTTACAAGATACAACAGACGAAATTAATAATATAAATAATATAGACGCGAATTCATGGTAAAATATTGGGGATTAGCTGTTAACCGTTACAGAGAGGAGCTAATAACACGTATCTTCACGTTTTGGACGGAAGTATACTAATTCGTAATTTTCATTTCAGAAAGTAAGATGTAAACTGTGTAAATGATATTCAAAAGGTTGTCGAAATAATCGCAACACACTAAATCCATCTCAATAGTATAGATTTCGCTTTGTCAGAACCATATTGTTCGATACAATAAGCTATGAATTCGAGCGTTCAGAGCACAACGAAAATGATTTACGAAGTTTATGCAAATTCTTATTGTTCGTATTCATATTCAAATGATCGTGATCGAGCTGACGTGATACAAATTGGAATTAGTTTGAATTCTTCACAACGAAAGGGGATAAAGTCAAAAGTAACTGTAAAGGTATTATGAAGGTTTTACGTTAAATAATCGTTTTGATAGCGCCGTGTGGTTTATGATTTTCTTCCTCAAAAGAATGAGATGTTCAATTAAGTTACAGAACGTAACAAACGTAACATAACGCCTGTAATCCCCGAAGGTGTAGGCAGAGGAGTGTAGTACACTTCCACGTTTCACCAGTTACGTTTAAGTTCCATGGAATAGGTGATGACCCTATTGCCATACACCGGGCACAGATCCAGACTCCGAGTCACTACTAGAAATTCTAAATTAGAAAAATCTAGTAGTACCCGACCCGGGATTTGAACCCAAGACCTCTCGTTCGGCAGTCGCGCTTGTCACCACTCGATCAACGAGGCAGTATGTTACAGAGAAATCAAAATTATTAGTAACAATGTGTTACACCGCTTAACCTAATTATAAAACTGTTCTTATTAAAAAGGTGATACACCGGAATAAGATATTAAAAGTATCAGAGGGTACTTTAAGAAAATATTATCTGTTTGCTAACGGCAGAGAATAAGCGGACTGAGCATTTTCATTACTAATTCATTAAAATTCACTTAGCTATGAAGACGTAACAAATTAAATTACGTTTTCATATAAATATCTCATTAAATGAAACTAAGATGTCCTTGAATTATTCTATGCTTATGAATGAAAAAGTATTGGATTATTGAAAAAATTCTAATTTACATTTAAATCCACAAAAATGTAAGTTCCTATGAGACGTCAAGATTAGTAAGAGCGCGAACAGTTCAAAAAGAAATAAAGAAGGAATAAAAATGTATGGAGGCCAAGGGAAATATGGAGATGGAATAAACGATTTTATCACACTTTGCACATAATAACATTAATTCCTCACTGGTTTATTGCTGTTACATTTAACAACTTTCACTTTGATTATAATAAATTACAAACGAATATTAACGTCAATCAACAATAAATTCCAGTTGTGTTTTTGCGACATTTCAAAATCGTTGTTGGTGTTAACGCAATATCGACAGATTCCAAGTTTTGCAATCACGTCACCAATTAGATTCGGTAGCTTTGATATTATTATCTTAATTAAAATTGCGTGTTGTCATATCGATTTCAGACTTAAATGCTGGAAGCGACAAGCCGAGGACAGGGTGCAATGGCGCTCATTGGGGGATGCCTATGTCCAGTGGATTGAGACAGGCTGATGACGATGACGATATCGATATCGATATCGATATCCATATCGCGTCGATTTTAACAACATAATGCAATACTCGTATACCCGTAATATCGTCCTTGCATCTTCCCGAAGAGGTAGGCACAGGAGCGTAGTATACTCCTGCGTTTCATCAGTTACGTTACGTCCCACTACGGAAAAGAAGGTGAGCCTATTTCAAGTTACTTAAAAACGTGATGTGTTAAATCTCCAAATAAATTTTACTACCATTCAGTTGGGTTAAGTGTTTGCTTATCACATTTTTAAAACAAGTCATATGTCAAGTGTAGCAATTTATTTAATTTGAAAAATATATTTTTACCTCCTCTACGTCATCCATTTCGAAATCTCCCGTGCTTGGCTCTTCCGCTATATTTGTTATCAGCAAACTCGGCCTTATGGACACTCGATGACGTGTGGTCGGCTTTTTCCATATATCTGGATTTTCTTTGATATCCTCACTCAAAGTGGCAAATTGTTCATAAAAATTTATAACTCCTGATAAGTCACCATCAATTTTAACAACATTTTCTGGTTTCCGTTCAGTTTTAAGGACCGAGTTTCTGTCGTTAATGCGTCTATAACCTTCGTTTTCTTTCGGATTCTCGCCCAACATATTTATTGAACGCGTGTCATTGAATTCGTATTCCAAATCGAAGCCTCTTTCGTCAAACAAACTCTTGAATTTCGCCCAACACCCTCGCTTACTCGTCTCTTTATCCGTTTCTTCTATTTTGGTTTTGAAACCATCCATGGTTCGGTTTTCACCCATTTTCAAGGCTTTTGGTTTCACTATCGCACATATCACAAGTATCATGAACAGGAAGTATGACAAATCATCTCATAATCCGATATGGTAATTGTTTTAATCGTTTCCCTATATATCAAATGTAAGTTCATGTGGTTGAGATCACCTTACTAAATACATTTTGTCTTACGAAAGGGCGGAGATAGATTTAGCAAGAATATCTGTAACGTATACTGAGTGGAATGGATTAAAACATGTCAACGCAAAGGATATTTTCAGTGGCGTAGTACAATAAAGATATTTATTTATAACACTTCGAAAACACTTCACTGTTTTGGACTCTACCCTAATATTTTAGCATCGCAAATTTAATCTTTACCTTCGCGAACAATTTTAATTACATTCATAACTATTGCCACATATATGTATACACACTGTTAAAAACTCTTAAAAGTACAACATGCAATATTTATGGGACACGAAAAACGATTGCTTTGTGTCGCGGTGTCTTTAAAACTGAAATAGTTAGTTCTGTAAATAGGACTTGTAACATTGATAATTTTGATAAGGCCTTATTATATTGAAGCAACAATCAGTGTCGCAGAGATTATGCGATATTGGAGTTATTAATTCACATTACTCATTGACACTTGCGATTTAAAGACTGGCGTGAAGTGCGGATAGCTTGCATATGTACACTATGCATGCATTTTCATTGTCTACTTACTTTACTAATAACACAATGTTTAATCTAATTATGTATTTCACATACGAGTATTAAAGGTGGCGTAATTGTTGATATGTTTGTTTAAAGATATTGTCATGTTATTTAGGAATTTTCACGAAATCTTGAACAATTTCTCGCATAGTTCGTGTTCCGTAATCAGACAGATCGGATTCCGACAGATCAGGTTTAATTGGTAAATAAATTGTATTAAAAACTTAATAAATATTAACTTTCATAAACGGGAATCCTTTAAAACGTTTGAAAAACTTTTGTTATTAACACGACCGTCGATTTTACTTCCTAGTAACGAAAATGGGTCTATCTGAGGTATAGGAGCCTGGAGCATACTTCAAAACGCTGCACCAAACTGTATTGTCGAAGATTTGGGTTAGTTGGCAACCCATTTGCAGGATTAAATCTTTTTTAGGACCTACAACCAGGTTTACGATTGTTATCTAATAACAAGGGGTGCTAACTGCTTTACGTACTCTTCAAAGGCCGGAAATTCTGGTAGAATTTACCAACTAAAGGTAACGGATACAAACGCTCGCACGGGCACCGTTGCTTAACTTTTCAGATCTTTTACATTATTATTTTAAGTGACTAGAAGGTATTATAGGCTAATCAATGAATTAAATTTTAGAATACTACTTGGATACTAGGATTGTCTACGTTGGTTGCCCAAACGCATTTTTATGATACATTGAATAACGACTATTTGTTACAAACTAAGTATCAACGCTAACGAAGTGAGACTAAGAGATGGTACTCCGGGGAGAACTTGAGAACGTAATATTAGGAAAGCAGTACTGCGTGCCTGTAAATATTCTGGATCTTTCCGCAATGAGACGCGAAATTCCATATAAACAGATTTCTCCCAGAGGAGAAGCGGAAATCTTGAGATTGAAATTGAGTAACGTTTGTTCATTCCTGGACTAAGCTGCTTACGTTGTAGTAGCAGCTGCAGTGCTCACACGGGAACCCTTACAATACGATCCTCAGAGCATTCTGGACACGTCTGGACTCGGTCTCATTCTAGATATCCAAGTAGTGACAACTACACTCAAACTCAAACAATCTACTCAAACTGCATTTTTAACATATACTTATTCTAGGCTTTATATTGTACCGCCTTTTGTTTTTACCGAACTTTCTTATTCCGTAGATTGTATTTTTATATGGTACAAAATAAAGTGTTTGTATTGTATTGTATTGTATATTACAGTATGTTTTTGTTTTCTGCACTTCTGTGCTACATAAACTTTATATATCAAATCTCGCACCTCTTTTCGAGCGTAATATTTTTGACAACGGATTCAAAGTTTCTTTTCATGTATATACCTTATATACATTTAACATATGATTCTTCCCGCTTACACCTCCACGTTTGAATTACTTGAGGCTCGTTGTCACGGGTGCACACTCTTAAGTGCACGTTACTGACGAAACAGATAACTTTGTTCGAGAATAGAACTAGGTTCGGCATTCAGATTCCTTCCCAATTAGGAACTGAAGCCGAAACACTCTGCGCTGCGACGGCCATGGTAACAATTGGTTAAACCTAAACTTTTTTAATGCAACTGAAGTACCCACGTAAATATATCACCGTAGAAGATCTTAAAGAATAACTATTTGTCATTCCAGCCGTGGATACGGCACCCTTTTAGAGTGAGAAGGGTTGAGACCATAAATCAGACAGTGTATGGGTTCCCAAAAAGTATTATTTTATTCCATTAAAAATTTCAGAAATTAAATCCCTTTCAATAGCCTATTCAGTATTAAATCGACATCCCAACGGCTTAAATATCTTAATTTTAACCTTGTCTTAGACGTAACAATAATCCGTAAAACATTCAAATAAATCCTTTCTGATATTCTTTACGTTATTTTTTTGCTCGGCTCAAGCAAATATAGACTTCTTATTATATCGTTTAATTTCGGCTCTTTATTAGATATTAATTTATCGAAATTCATTGAATTAATTGGATTTTTAGTCGGAGTCACTAATAAGATCTTGTTTTTAGTACGAACACTAATATTATGTTAGTGTCGATAGAAACCTTGTTATCTATTAACGGCTGACTACATTGCAGTTAATTACTACTTTGATTTATTTTTAAAGCAAATTATATTGTTAGTATTTTATTACAATAATGTATTCAGATACGTACTTTTAAAAGTCCTTTTTATTTTTTTTTATTTGTTTATGAAGAAAAAGGTGCTTGTAAATCGTACACGTCAAGTCTGTGAGAATTAGGTTATTTGGCACTCGGTACTCTCTGGCTATCCCGTAAGTGACTTGGCGTGATGACGTAATATTAATAATAGGTGTTTAACATATAGTGAAGTATAAAAGTGCACAGTACTTACGGCGACGTCGACCAGCGGCTCGTCTTCAGGTGTCAGCGCGAGGGACGAGCGGCGGCCGGCGCGGGCGCCCGGCGATCCGCTCGAGCTACCTGTAAGAAAGTTTGCTATTAGATAAGTGATGAGTGACAAGGAGCCAGGTGGAGTGACGACATACGTAAAGTGGCTGGCAGCAGTTGGATACGAAGAGACGAAGATTGAGCACAGTGGCGTGCTGTTGGAGAGGCCTGTGTCCAGTGAGGGACGGGAGTAGGCTGATGATGATGATGACGTGACTGGAAAATTCGAGGACCTTCATTCGAAATTCAAACAACCTAAATAGGAATTTAAATCAAACCAATGATCGTAACAACAATTTTAACTATTCGAGTGATTTTAATCTTAGTATCTTTCACATCTTAAAGTGAGGAGTAATTCAACTTACGAGAGCTAATCTAACTTGAGAGTGGAAAAAGTTGGAACTGGTTTACATCTCAATGTTATTAGTATCGAAAGCATTCATATGTGTACTACAATAGTTATAAAAGCAATATATGTAAATGTAAGACGTATATGACTTTTATTACGTAATTAAATTAAGACTATTTAACTTATTATAGTATCTTTTTAAACTTATAATTAGCACTTTGACCACCAGTTAACTCGATATTGCTAAATATTTAAAATATTAATTTACATATTTAATGTGACTTTTTTATATCACTTTTTCTATTTTAACTAAAAATACATATGAACTAGTACACTGAATTACTAAAACATTTGCAATTTTTTTCTAAAATAAATCACCGTTAAAAATACGATATCACTTGAATGTGTAACAGCTAGTAAAAAATTGCGTGGTAATTTAAAATATATGCCACACCGAATACCGAAGCTGATTTATTTCGAGGTTAATGTGTAACTTATACACACAACTGTAATCATCGGCGATTTATAAAAGCATTGCGATATAATTACAGTGACATCTGTGATCTGTTACACTTCCAAAGGGCAAGAGGCAGAGCCACCTCGCGTGGCGGAGAGCTCGTTTCGACGTTAATGTTAGGGTCATTGACCGCGCGGGTCGTAACGGATAATCTTATTCACAATCAGGTACACTTGACGTCTTTCTTTCTCAAGGCAAATCGCCAAATCGTTTTTGAGTTTACAGCCGGCATGTTGAGTGCTGAGGGGACTTTAAATATTAGGTAACGACATATCTGCAATGTGGTATTTGTCCCAGGATTACGGGCACCTTTTGATATTTTTCCCGCCATAAACCAAATAAAAGGCAACGCCATACTGTATCCATATGTCAACGCATAATTAAATGCCATTGAAAAAAGTTGGCGTACCAAGTGACCACCTGCAATTAGCGCGAACGATTTAAAGAATTTTAAACTGATATAACACATTGTATACTGGGTACGTACAAGTCGAATTGCAATACGAAATTGGTTCACATACATATGAGAAACTACTACAGGTATTAGATAATCGAGGCCGTCAAGTTTCGTTCGCTTATCAAACTATCGACTCGGCCGGTCACCTGATTTTCTAATTACTAATCGAACGTTTAAACTGGATCGATTAGGTATCATGTTTTTAAATCGTATCAATAAAACGGAAATATGTTTTAGAACGAATATAAAATTAGAAAGTCGACCGCGTTTCTTTTAAATTTTAATAATATAAGTCTGTAATGAACTGTCGCAAATCATTTGTGATTAATTCTTTAGAAATGGAATTCAGTCAATTAAATTAATCCTCTATACTTGCAGCGAGTATTATTTATTAAGACTATTTAATTAAACGACCGATTTTAACTAAATTAAATAATTTTATTATAAATAAAATCCAAGGATTATACTGTCTAATATTTAATATTTTATAATGACAAATTGTTCAAAAATATCTATCGCCTACCTGTATTAATATATACATGCCACAAATATATAGGTATCCCTAATACAGGCTGTGGGGGTTGGGTGTATGGGAACAAAAAGCCACATTAATTTAATGGATCGGAGTGTCAGCGCTGTTACCAACATTGAATATAACTGTGATACACATTATGTTTGTATGTTACCTTCACCCCGATCAATTTATTACGGGATGTTTTGTTTGATATAAATTACCTTGTTGACAGATTGTTTCGGAGTTTGATGTTCATGTATAATTGATTATCAATTTGTGCTTTGTATCTGCTATCAGCAGTGCCTACTGCCGTTCATGGACATGAAAGTAATCTTGAACAGGTTTGTAGGTATAGGATTGTTGAAGTCTACTATTGTCATAATCATCTTCAAACGTTTTATCGTTCTACTGTTGGACACAAGTTTCCTCTAAGAATAAAAAGGATTTAGGTATCATGTTGACCATGGCCAGGTAGGCAGGACTAAATAGTATTAATTATTCGTAAATGATTATGTAGTATTCATTGACAACAGGATTTTGAATACAAAAAAGAAAAGCTAATATTCTACTTTTTTAAATTACTCGCAGGCGCCTTAATATTTTTAAGGACCAAGATCACCTTTCATACATTTATATGTCAAATTAAGTTAACACCTTAGATCGTAACATTTGAAAAATAATTCTCATTATATGTATGTATTATGCAAATATGTGTACCTTGTACACGCATGTTCTTACCCTCAGTATTCATTTGCTAAATACACGATGTTTAAAGTTCTTGTGGAAATTAAATCCGTGTTTTATTGGTGAGTACGATATTTTCATTATTATTTTCCTGTTATTAAGAATTAAATTAAACATTAATCAATTATTATTCAAAAATTACTCATTGAAATTTAATTCAAGCATTATTATACTGTGATTGTTTTCGGTGTTCATAAATCATCAATTGTTCATTTTATTTACAATCGAATATAATTTATATCAATTTTATTATTCAAATTGACTAAATATCGAATAATTTTCCTCAATCATTTTACCTGTATATTCATGAATAATGTAAAATGTCCGTATATAAATGAAATGACGTTTTAATTTAATGTTTTTAATACTTTTGTGACTGGGAATTCTATTCTAGGTGGGTTAAAGTGACATTCAAATATAAAACATATATTTGTTACATAAATAATTGTCAAATCAACCCACGGGCAGAATTCGTTGGATTTTTGATAAATATAATTTCAATTCGAATGGTAGAATTTAATAAAATTTGTTTGAAAGGTGTCGGGTAGACCCACGGGGTGGATGGGAAGCGCGAAAAATGGCACCCCATCCGCCATTAGCCGTAAAAGCTAAGCACGTGTTGTGTTATGTGTAGGATGGCACATAATATAGGTACATGTTTTTTATTTCATACTTTAATGTTTAGGTCAGTTTACGAACGTCTTAAGAATTATCAAATATAATTACTGAAGATGTATAACTAATGTTCTTTGAGGATTTAAATAAAAATCTCGGATACTATTTACCTGTTTTAAACGTTCATAGGTAATATGGCAGATAAAATATTAGAATGTACTATACTCCTTTGCTAAATCGATCGGAAAATATATTTATGTATAATGTTCGATGCTGATAAATTTCATACATTATAGCAAATAACGCAAATAATGAGTCATGCAGAAGAATGTACGGTATTCATGGATTTAATAATTCATATTTTGCTTTCGATACGATTTCGTGAAATAAGAATTTCCTAAGCTAGAATATTTAAGCAAATTAAATTCTCGTAAAAAGTATCACCTGTTTCGATATCATCGCTGTCGCGTCTTTGAAGCCATCTTTGCACTAATTCTATACAGCCTTCTTCGCCAGCCAGCATCTTTCATACACATATTTTTCTAACACAATTCAGTTGCAACACATCGAAACGTTTAAAATTTTATCAAACACACACATATTCGTTAACGCACATGCATAATTGAGCTGCAAATCACGTCGCAAGAAATACAAAATGCTTTATTATTGCACAGATCGCTGTCATTCACGCGTCCTGGCCAACAACAAACCGCGGTTACACTTTTAAATTTAAAAAACGAATTCGCAAACATTGACATGGCCGCTCTTTACCGAGTTCAAATATCGAATTAATTGAATGATGTTCGACGACAGGCGAGTGTAAACAGCGAGTGTACTGAACGTAGTAGATGGTGCAAAGTTACTTTTACCGTTCAATGGACATGTTTTAATTAAATTTGAGCCTTAGTTCACGGGTATAGAAGTTGTTTAGGTTTTTGTTATTATATTGGCTTTGAGAGTTGTAGCGGGGAGTGTGTAAGGCGGCCGGTTAGGTAATGGTCGTCAAGTCTACAGTTGATCAAGAAGGGGGGTAAATGTAGGACGAACATGCTCCATGTAAGCGGATTATTTTGACTGGAAGCGTTACTATTTGTTCTTAAGAATAATGGTAATTAAGGAAATGTACATAATTTTATAAAAGTACCAAAAATTTTCCGCAGTGACATGTTCCTCTTAAATTTAATTAAAAAATCGTTTTCACGCCTAAAAATACTTAAATATTAATATAATACTGGGTATGTCACAATTACGTGATGAGTGTTTTTTTCACGTTATTTTGTTTATTGTAACTACTTATAATTTATGAAAGCATGTAAATCGATGTGAATTAAAAGTATTAATTACAAAAAAAGTTAGTAAAAAAGTTAAAAAGTATTAATTAAAACCAGTAACTGAATCGACGATATTGAAAACAAAACATTTTAACTGAACTGCTATCAAGAAAGTATACAGTACCAATATGAAGAAGTACGGTAAGGTGCCAAACTATGCATGTAAACAAGCGTAAATCTATAAGATTTAACTAGAAGGTAAGGAAAACTATATAGTTCAAGGAAGTTGATGCCTTTCCCTAATTCATATTCATTGCACGGAGCCCTGCTGTGCATGCAATCGTTTCAACATAGATGTAACGCTTCTTGGGTTTTAAGTAATGAAATAATAGGACAATAAAACTCAAGAGATATATACATATATGGACTGCCTGGTTGGTCGAGTGATTGCAAGCGCGACTACCGATCGAGAGGTCTTGGGTTCGATCCCCAAGTCTGGTGCTATTGGATTTTTCTATCATGAAATTTCTAGTAGTGGCTCGAAGACTTGATACGTGGGAGTACCCTTTAATACCCTTTAATAATATATTAGAATTAAAATTGTATAAAAAATAAGGACTAGCCTGTTCGTCCATAGATACAGGATATAGGTACAATGCTAGTATCCAAAACCTATTTTACTAACGTTGAAATAAATTCCATTATTTGCATGACCGTTGAGCTGAAATGGTTGATCAAGCTGAATTTGTCTTCAAAATTGCTATCACGTTAAACAGAATTAATTATTTAATTAAATAACACATTTTTTTTACGTTTCTATGATTAAAACACTTTAATAGTAGTATGAAATGAAACAATAATTATATAATATATTTTTATTATACCCGTCAGTAATAGAATTATGAAAATCAAAAGTTGATTTAAAATAAATTAAAAAAGATTTTTGAAACGGCCGTAATTTGTGAACATATTTTTAATGATTATGAAGAAGATACCAAGAAAATAAAATATTGCTCGAACTTACACCTCACTCTTCTTTAGACATTGTCTCATATGTCAAATAAATACACATAACATACAAAAGACTTATTCCATACTATAGTAAAAAAATAAATATTTACTATAATGCCTATCCAAAATCATTCCGAATAAAATATATTATGTCCGCAATTTTTTATTGCTACGTTTTTTTAGTTTTTAACATTTAAAAATGTACCCAATGTTTTTTTTTTAATTGCAGTACATGGGCATGCATACATACTCGTATATTATGCCTATGCACACAAGTCACAGATTAAAAAAATATTCGTGTGTTGTACGAAAGTTATGTCAGACACGTACAGTAATTTAAGAGATGTTGATACTCTAGCAACAATGTTTGGTAGTACGAACTGCGCTCTTGATATATCTGTCACTTCTTGTGGATCGTGAGTGTATAGTCACTGGTGTTGCCATATAGAGGTGCTTGTTGCAACTATCCGCTAGTCGCCCTTTGTGCGCGGACCAGTTTGTTCATAGTCATTTGATTCGCGCCCGTTTTGATATTATGACTCTTCTGTTAGGTAACATGCCAGTTTCCATTACTAGTGTCCGAAGAATGGCATCGATCAGTTTGAATTTGGAATGTATTTATATAAATGCACGTTGTTATGGTAAAATGTACAGACTTTTTTAAGACTATTTTTGAGTCACTACATTCTTTGAATAAATAATAATTATTATTAATGCAATTTAATTTTATGTAGTTACATGACAGGTACTAGTCACATATTTTCCGTTAATTTGGTATGATTAATTAATCGTACTTTATTTAGATGTGACGTCAGAAAGAACTTTAATGTTTCAATTTCTGAGTATACAATTTACACGTAAGATTAGCTTAGAGAAAAATTTAATATTTCGACGCATCTTAAAGAAAGCCTGTTTTAGCAGACGTTCTACTGAACATTAAAGATATTTAGATTAACAATAACGGATAATGAATAAAATATACCGTTGGCAAAAGCAGTTTTAATAAAACTTGTTCCATTCTCACATTGGAATCGCTGCAATAGAATTTGCAAACTACATTATGGAATTGTGAAACAAAGAGGAATTCTCTATGGAATATGCAATCCCATTTATGTCAGCAACAACTAATTAAGGATTGCTTACGTCCCCGCTTAATCAAATATACGTGCGTCGTTACTGCGGGCAGTGTAAAGGGGTCTTTACACTGTCGTGATACCAGAGTAGAGTTCTTTAACTCCAGTCGGGACACACCCTACTACACTGGGTATTATGAGCGAATATATGCATATATGTTTATATGTATGTATATATATATATATATATATATATATTTTTAATCGACCCATTAACATTCCACTGTTGGAATATGAGTCTCCTCCCATATTGAGAGGG